>CAKALG010024562.1:0-10237 GCA_916700815.1 Helicolenus hilgendorfi
TTCATGACCTTTATCTCCTGCTTCTCATTTCTTTTCCACTAAAACAGATAATAAAATAATAGGAAATAAAATATGCTTAAATTAAACTAACTGCGAAGGCAGCCCGTACCCATTGCGGTCAATTATTTTTGTCTTTCCCCTCATGCCAGCACATCCATTCGATCCCTCGGATGGGAAACACATCAGACACCATAAGATCTGCTCACAGCCGGTAGTATCGGCGCTCCGTCTAAAGCTGGATAAACACTCTGCACCTGCAACAGAGATCTGTCTGGGAAATCAACACGACACGGAAAGATCTCAGAGTAATTCGGCTGAAATAAGTCTCTGATTTAGTGACTTCCTCGCTGGTTACACTTTCACTGCAATGTGTTTTAAAGGCAATAAGTAAATCAGATCATATTAAGATAATAAGTCACATGGAAAATGGAGCATATGCTGAGCTGCTTGTGCTTTATATGTGAAGGCTAAACTGAATCTAAATGGTTGGATATTCAGGTTAGAGCACAAACAACAGCTTCCTTTTAACTCAGCCGAGACACACACATTCACATTACACAGCAATTGATATTTGGACAGTTATCGATACTGTAGGTCTATTCATCAGTGGAAAAATGACAAAACATCTTTTCTTTTTGGTAGACCCCAAAAACGGCCTAAAGGCCTTTATACACAGGGGGTGTGCCAACTAAATGACACGACATTGAAAAATACTTGCATGCAAATTTTACAAAACTATTTATACCGGCAGCGATGCAAATTTGCAACAGTTGCAACACTTTTCAATAAAAGGTTTGAATTGATTCCCGCAGGCGGAGGCCAAAACTGGGATCCCAAATTGTTGTTTAGCCTAAACTACTGTAAGCTGTTTTAGTTTCCTTTTAGTGAAATGCTTGGTGTGAATTTGCCTCTGGTAAACAGTGACTTGATGTATACGTCTAGGGCTTTTATTGTGGAAGGTAAGAACAGAAGGATGATGAGAAGTTTTTGTCAATGAGCCCCAGACCGAGGCTGGACCGAGGGCTGGGAGGTGGAGTTAAAGGACATGCTACTGTGCCTGCTCTATGGGCCCAATGGATGCGACAGGTCGCCGGAAGATCTGTGTATTTTATTACTCTGCAGTTGAGCCATTTTGGCTTCATGTGCCACTGAGCAACTTTCTGAACCTGCTGCGCTGTATCCGATTTTCTTTACACATCCATGATCATGCCTTTGTTAAGGTTGAAAGGAGTAACAAAGTTTGCTGTCTTGGCCTGAACTACGGAGCCTCCGTGTTGTTGTACACTTTAGGTCCTATTGGTGAGGTTATTTATACACTTCAACAATGAGTTTTCTACATCTGTTGAGCTCTCTAACCCACTTTCTCGTGACCGAAGGAGTCATTGTACGGATGCGCCAATTTAGGGATCAATTCAGAAACAGGAAATTGTGCTTTTCTGGACCAACATCAACGCTGAAAATTAGGACAGTGTATTCTGTCGCCGTCTAATGCATTCACACGCGCTGACACCTGCACCTGGCCACTGCTGGTATCTAGGTTTACACAGAGACTATACAGAGACCAGCCACCTATATAGAGACAATGCAGGTGGCTGTCATGATGCATTATGTACTTGTGTTTTTTGGACTAGTATTTCTTTGAGGGAACAGGCTCTTCCTGCTAGTGTCTTTTTTTCTTTTGCCTACCACTTCTGTAATTGAGCCAGTATACGGCAGCTAGCTGACTTAACTGCTATTGGTGTCTAATCTCAGAGAAATCAGAGATGTATGGAGAAAATTTGTCAAAACTATTGGGATTTAACAGATTTTTGGAAATCCTCTAGCAGCTTTACTGTTTTTGATATATGATCTCTTGCTTAAGCGGAAAAAGGGTTGACTTTACTGGTTTAAAGTAGGCTAAAAAGAAGGCCAAGTTTTCACCCTTTTCTAAAAAACTGTTCTGCTTGAATTTCCTCAGACCTCGGAGAGTTTGATGAGCTCTGGCTGTTATTGGTTGAGAGTTTTCATAGCTAGCTATCTGAGGTCTTCATTTATGTGTCAAACTTTTATGTACATGAAAATCTTTGTGTACCAGGATTGTGGTTAAAATGATAGCTGCCACGAGAACAAGGTTAAGCACCGATAAATCTTATACAGCTTGTAAGTGCTCTGTAATTATTTGTGAATCGGTGCAATCAATCATTTCCGAACAGTGAGCGCCACTTCTTTCAGTTGTAGGCCGCCGTGTGCTATAATTATTTCCTGTAGTACTGATCATTGCTTTTCTCTGTAATTTGATTACTCATGCCTGTTTTGTAGTGGCTGATGGGTGATGATGATATAATGGAACTACTATGAACACACACTGGAGAGTGTGTTTCAACAAGAATCTGAGCTGTAAGCCAGACGCAGTTAATGAGGTTAGTCAAACAACACGCGCACCGTAGACAGCAAGGGGATGTGGAAGACGAGACGGAGAGGATAATAAAACCAGGAGAGAAAGAAGTGAAGAAGGAGGAGAGAGAGAGAGGTGGGACCCAGAGGAATGACTGAGGAAAAAATAATACTGGCTGCTCATAAATCATTTCTTCTTTTTCTTCCCTTCCTCACGGCACTTCTCACTCCTCTGCCAGCCTGCTGCCAAACGCCAGAGTCCCACTTGGAACGCCACATAATTACATCAGTAACAGTAACGATCTGTGACATTTTACTGTATATTGTAGAAGTCTGGATTCCTACTTTCTTTCAACAGCTAGTATGAACGGTATAACAGCGACTGAATCTAGTTCATGACAGCTTTTACCCGTCAAGTCTCGTGTTTTATCTGTGAGACTCACAGTTTATTGTCTGTACTGACGAGTGAAAAGCTCACACATTGTCACACTATCAAAGAAAACATATCTTTTTATCATTCACACCAACATACTTTGTGAGCATCGGTGCCTTAAATCTGACTAGTGTCATGTTACAGTTTCTTTTTTGTTCGTGGATGACCGTAATACCGGTGGAATATTTATCCTAAACACTCAGTGCCAAGCACAGAGAGGAGAAACCCCAACATGACCTGGTATGGATGAACTGCTCTGGTGACCACCTCGTCTTTAAACTTAATGAACTTAGGACAACACACACACACATATTTCTCTCAGGTCTCCACATGAGTAGTTCACAAAGAGACTCACAAACTAGAAACCTGCACATGGCTGTCTGATGATGATGACATTGTATTAAAACATATTTTCTATACTGAATATAAAGAAAATACTTATTTTATGCCACTGTTGTCAACTAGCTTTCAGCTCCGATTACAGATGAAGCAGATCAAGGAGCATCAGTTGAAAGTTGAAAAGTAAGAAAATATATTTTACAATACACTGTATATACTGGTGTGTACACAAATCTTAACCCTAAATTTTGCAAGTTTAGAGCGAACAAATTAATGTATAACGTGGTGCACGATAAAGTTAGAATTGTGGAGAGTCTTTGGCGATTAGACCCCATTGTGACGTAGTCATATTTCAACTCGGTACCACCAGAGGATAGCGTGACAGTGCAACGTTTTACCTCGCCGAGCAATGAATATTATATGTGTGTATGAAGGTATAGTACCAACAAAACCACTCACTTAGGTTCAGGAAAAACATCATTGTTGGCCTTAAAATAAGTACATAAACAAAGAAAAAAACAACGTAACATAAGTACGGAAAAAAAACACGACACTAAAAAAACACGTCACAAAAAACACCGGTCTCAAACCTGGTCTCCTGGTTGAAAGTCCTGAGTTTGTTGGACCAATCCCTTCCCGCCCACCATAAGCAGTCTTTCTCCCTTCTTATTCCACCTCACTAGCTCTGAGCGTAGCATAATTACATGGATGCATTTACATTGCAGTCAGTACAGACTTCATGGTATACAAATGACATGCGACAAGCAAGAACGGCGTCCTCATTGCACGCTTTTGCCTTGTTCATTATTGTGTTATTCATACACCTTTTCATGCGACCGCGCTGGGTGAAGAGTTAAAGAGAGTTGGTTAAGAGACTAGAAGATGAATGGGGTGGAGGAGGGTGGCATCCTTCATCTGGTTGGTTTAATTTAGAGTGAACGCCCGTACCGGCTGATGGAGTACACCAGCAGAGTGAGAGACAAAGTAAAGAGTGTAAAAAGAGAGTCTCCACGACTTAACTTCCTCTATAAGCTTCATAAGAACACCGAGGCCTCAGTATGTGATTCTCATGAGGCAGACAATCAGACAGAGCAGTGGGAGTGGTTCACCATTCACCCTGCCTAATTAATTAACACACTTAACGAGTTCGTACTTAACGAGTTCAGCCCGAACACTGCCACTAATTGGCCATGTCAAATGCATGTGTCCCATGCTAATTGGCTCTTTGATTGAGGCTTCGTAGAGTTAATTAGCCAATTAAGCACTTCAGTCTGCCAGTTCGGTCTCACTGTGGCTCCTGTCCCTGATTTTAGGAGGATCAGACTCTAGTGAAGAAAGATTGGACAATATACTGCTGTCTGTCTGGCAAAGTAAAGCTATAAAGAAAAGACAAAAAAAGACTGATTAGAGGTTAAGCAAAACCTTAATCGGGAACAGAAAAGCAGCTAAATGTTCAGTGATTTTCATTAACTCTATGAAGAGCATGGTTTGAAAAATGTGAGATTAATGGGAAGGTAAAAGAATAGGTCAAAAGGTTAAAGAGGCGTTCTTTACGGTCAGCAGTTTAAATCCTCACACCAGCAGCAAACTTCTGTGAGGGAAACATAAAAAAATTTTCTCTTTGTTCTCACATTTCCTCTAAACATTATCAAGATTCCTCATTGAAACCAAATGGGACAGCTAGAGGCGAGCGTAGCCCAACTGTCCCTTTGGTCCCCATGAGGAATGCAAACAATGAGGGCAAGCCTTTGTAGGCAAACTGAAGGTCAACTGTATGATACTTGTGGCCACAATGTAGAAACACATTGTGAAATGTGTGTGTGACGCCGAACACAACCCTCTGAGAATTCCCCTGATGTTTCCGCTCCAAGTGTCTTTCATACCTCTGTGGTCTATTTTTCAGCAAAATGAATTCAAATGTAAAATCTGTGCACAAACGGTGACAACATACAGTACAAAATGACAATATGAACATGTATAGTACAATGAAATAGCACATACAGGTTGGTATTTTGGGGTGCCCACAATACCACAATATGAGGTTTTGAAGATGTTCAACATCAAACCAACCCTCGCCAACAATTTCACTTTGATAATTGTAACCAAGCTTTTCGCTAAATGCGGAAAAATGGAGCGTCCTCGTCATTGTACTATGAAATAATCCTACCATAATCCATAATCCTTTCATAATTAAGTAAGGTCGTCTCTGCGCTGTCTGCATTCATTCAGTCAGTCAATATTTCAGCGTCTGTGCAGCTTTCAAGACATTTTATGACAGTGTACTGGTTAATAAATAATTCCTTTTGAGGACAAAGCAAACGTGCAGTAGTAAGGATGCATTAAAGAGTACTATAAAAAGCAATATCAACAACTAAATCATGGTCCTATACATTCACCGCAGCATAAAAATGTAATTGCTTTAGTGAGGATCAACAGATTTGGATTTGAAGGTGGGTAAGAAGATGACCGCTGGGATTGATTACAAATCCAAGGCAGCTTTGGCTCCCTTCATTTCCTTAAGTGACAACATGTTTGACGTATTGTCGTCTTCTGAGAAGTTGCGCCATGTGAGATCTGACCCAGGGAGTTTGATGAATTAAGAGCAAATGCTCAACTGTGTGTGCTTAAAGTGAATTCATTTTCCAGGGAGTAAAGGAACGCTGGGACTTGAGTATTTATTTGATTTAACTTCAGCATATTGTGGTTATTATGGTGCAGCTAACAATGCTAGCCATGGGAAATCTGTATGCATTTATTCTGCATATAACCTGCAGTTTCCCCATGAGCAGCTGCTATACTTTAAAGAAAATCAGTAATACATTGCAACAAAACTCTAAGTTTCTCCAAACAATTCCTTTTGGAGCCACCAGATGTAAAGTGAAACCTGCACCTGTAAACGGCTTCAGCTCCGCTGTAGCTCATCACCATCCTCTCAGAGGCACTAGCATATAATCCAACAGCGCAAACCAGGATTTGAGACCACTTAGGAAGATGACAGATGGGATTGGTAACAAATCCCCTTATCCTCAGCTCAATTCATTTCCATAAGTGTCAACACGCCCGGAGTCTCGTAGTGAGACGAGAAGTTACAGCCAGGAGAGGTTTGACGCAGGAGTTTTGTGAATTACACAAAAACATGGAACCCTCCATGCCTCAGAGATGATCAGTCAGTGTTGTGCGTGGAATATTCATACTGCAATAAATGTTGCAACGCAGCCGTTTTGGGAATATGGGAGGGGGGAGTAGTGAGCATGTGCTTTAAAGATAAAGTCACCTTAGTCATTTACTGTGAAGGGATCTGAAATCCCCTGCTAGGTCTTCTACACACACACACACACACACTCAAGAAAGATGCATACAAGCAAACAGTCACTGAGGAATGCACCGAGAGAGGTAAGCAGTAAGAAGGTAATAAGCTTCGCTGTGTGTGGCGCTGTCATAGGGAGAGGATTCACACACACACACACACACATGGGAGAACGGATTAGAGGATATTGGGTATCACGTCGTCTACTCTAACTCTGTAAATAAGAGTAAAGAACTAGAGACTAAAACCAGCTAAATAGAGAGAGTGTGAGACAGAGAGCCAGATCATGAGACAGACTGACAGTTTAATTGGCCGAGAAAAGAGAAGAGTGTGAACGTGTGAATAAGACAGAGAGAGAGAGAGAGAGAGAGGGTCACTGGTGTGCACGGGAGTTTTTCACGGGAGAAAGAATGCTGGCAGGAATTCTTTTAATTGTCCAAACTCCGCCTCGATGCTCAGCCTACTCAGCCGTCCTAGGACACATGCACACACACACACTGTAGATACATACCAGTCATTCTGCACAGTGCTTCACTGCCAACCTCCATAGGACGTTTTAATAATAATAGTTTATAGCCAACCTGCACTCTCCGCTCAGGACACTAACAAAAATGACTTCATGAAATATATTTCCGTGTCCACGTCCAAGTCGAGTCCGACTGATTTATGTAACTCTGCTAATACAGCAAGCTCATCAAAAGGAACAGGGAAGATGACACTTAATATGTGTCTTCATTTTTTTTTTCTGCCTTTACATAAAACAGTGGTTTTGCTGTTTTTGCGTGCATTAAAGTCTAATAAAAGTGTTAGAGGAAAGATGCTTTTCTTCTTTACAAAATATTTGCAAGACCAATTTTTGCATCGTTCATATCTCTCTTTACAGCGGCCAGCAGTTTTCTTTCCAGCCGTTTGCCGGCTATGTTTCTTTTCTGTTTCGCCGCCATCAACTGACGATCGATTGTTCGATGGAAGAACGAAGCCCTGATCAGACGGAGGGTATTTTGTAGGTGGAAAACCCGAGGTGCACTGCACTGCCTTTTTGTTGCCCTGATTAGAGAGAGCGTTTTATGCAGTGTGCTTCGTCTTTGTTTGTTTTTTTAACACAAACCATGAACTGTACGCTACCTAATAGTTGATGGTACAGTTTGAAATAATGAAAACAACTTACCCGAAATCTCAAGTACTGCACTAACTTGCCTCCAGGCCTACTGTTTTGTGTTCAGATCATGGTAGCTATGATTGGTTAAGTCATATAGCTCTGGGTATCCAGCAAAGGTCACCACAATGAGAAAAAAAAAAAAAAGGATGCTAAAACGCACTCTGTCTGCAATGTAAATCATGTCACCTACATTCACATGCATGTGAGTACTTGTGTGTGAGCACAAGATACAAACAAAACAGGGACCTGTTCATCACATATCAAACATTCCTCCACAGGGTGCCTTTAGGTGGTTTTAGTGGAGTGCAGTAAAATATTATTGTGCCATAAATCAATACAGCAGATTTATTACAAAATGTGACCCAGTGGCACAAAAGTAAAATGTGAGGTGGCTGTCAGTAGTGTATTGTTATGAAAATGTCTCAAAATAAGGATTCACTAATATAAAAAAAAAGTGTCAGCATCTTTACTCAACAGATGTGTTCTTGCTGCAACCAGCAGTCAGCTGGCTCTGATCAGCCGTCACACAGTAGCGCTGCCGTGTGATGGCTGCTGAGTTCCTCTATAACATTTAGCTCTTCCTGTTTAACTTGGCCTCCTTCTCTGCTCACAGCTGTCCTCCTCAAAGCTGCCCTTGGGGTAGGATTCACTGTGCCCAGGTGTGTGCCTCCCAGTGTGTGTGTGTGTGTGTGTGCTATGTATAGAGTTACCGAAGGGCCACTGAGTACAGCCGTCTCAGATCTGGGGGAATCAATGAAACGCAACACTGGCAGATTGCTGACACTTTCTGTTGACACACTGTCATTATACACTCAGTTTAATGCTGAGCTTAAAAAACATTAAGTGTTTTTAAGATGCAGTTTGAATATGGATTTTAAAAATAAAGTGAAAATGTAGTGAAAGCAGACAGATTAATGCGCCTGTAAGACATACATTAAAAGGTCCGTTATACAAATGCACACACACACCAACACACACACAATACAGACACAGAGGCGACAGTCGCAGAAACCTGACATCAGATGTCACCTTGTGATGTCTTTCTCTCCTTTGTGTCTGTCTCTTTCCCATTTTCTGCCATACTCACCCGCCCCTCCTCTATCTCTCTCGCTTTGTTGCAGGAGTTCGTGTTTCAAAGAGGGAAATTACCTTATTCACACACAAGACACACAATACCAACAAACCATCAGTCGTGCCCTACAGCGCTGCTTTCCCCTCCCCGCCTCCAAACCTCTGCTCCCACTGTAATGAGAAGAGCTCTGCTGCTTGGCACTGCTCAGCGACAGCAGCCAAGATGAGGGATGAAGATTTTTTTTTATGAGAAAACCTAAACAAAGGAAGGACATCCAGAGGAGAAAGTCATGTTTAGAGTTTCAGAGTTGAACAAACTGCACTTTTCTCTTCATCACTTTTTCCTCAGTGTTTCCACTTTCTCCTCCTCTTCCTCTGCACCTCTTTCTTCTATTCTTGCCTCTCCTCGTCTCTTCTTCGTGTACTTCTGTCTTGTCTTTTCCTCTCCTCTTACTTGTTCTCGGTGCTTTTATTATTTAGCACCTGTCGACCGAAGAACAGAAAACCTTGTCATGCGAACCGTCTGACGTACACACACACGGAGAAGCAGTAGTCCTGACAGAACCACACACTTCCAAATGCTGACGCACGCAGACCCGCATGCACAGGGTTCCAGATACTGTATACATGAACACACCACGCACACACACACACACTCCTGACATTTCTGATGCACATTAGCTAATGTGGAAAGACAGCTGGGCTGAATTACCACTACACCTAATGACTATTTCATGTCAGGATGAGAGGAGGAGCAGAGAGGAGGACGAGAGGCCAGAAACTGAACAGGGCTGGATTCAGCAGGTCTGACTCTCCCTACTGCCTTTCCTCTTCATCCTTCTGTCTTTTGTCATAATAAATTGACCTCACAGTCTATGGATGGAGTTAAATTTTTGACTGACAGGTCAACCCGGTATCACGCCAAAGCCTGTAACAGACCCATTTGTCCACCAGAGGATAGCGTGTCAGTGTCACGTTTTGTCTCGCCGAGGCGTATGTATGCAGGTTTCGGAGGACACCAGCGACATTGAAAAAGGCCCGTCCTTTCAAAACTACTCGCTGACAGACACTTAACTAGCAGTCCACTTCCATGTTTTGGTACAGTTGGTTTTTAGACCTGATGCGAACCGTACCCGAGTTCAAGACCACCTTTTCAAATGGACCTGGGCACAGACCGACGAACCGGGCCCGGGTCCCTGATGTGAAAGCCTACGTATATATTCATTACATGTTGGTCTACAGGACCCAATCTCTCTTTATCATGCAGGTTAAAAGACATTTTTACCAACTTCATAATATCAATTGTGTCATTAATCCACTCTTTGCTGGTCAGTGCATTGGAGTCAAGCCAGTTGTTTATTAGAATCACTTTTGTTACTACACAGATGTTAGTGCTTCGAGATAATCATGCAGATCACCAAGAATGTATTTTGCTGTAAGACAATGATTTGAAATTCCCAGTCATAGTTCTTTTTTGCATTCCCACAAAAGACGGGATAGAGTGTGGAAGATGGAACCTGCCAAAATCAAATACAAATAAATAAATACATTTCAA
>CAKALG010024578.1:0-11330 GCA_916700815.1 Helicolenus hilgendorfi
CCCCGCAGAGCACCAAGCCCACTCTGGCTGCCATGAGACAGAGACACCTGCAGGAGAGTTTAGGTACTGCAACTCAGACAGCAAGTGAAGTTATACTATAGTATTTTATGATTCATCTGGTTCAGTTTGAACACCAGAGCTTCAATGTACAACACGCCTCATACAAACAGCCAAACTGACTCTCTAAATTATTACTTTAAACATGAAATGCAAAGCAAACCACATGCTAAGTCATCAGAATACAGACACCTCATATTAGCACTAGTGTCAGTGCTTATTATGAAACAAATCACTTAATAAAATGCAAGCATGTCTACTTACTTTAACAGCGTCACCCTGATTAGCAGCATTGCAACATAATTGTTAAATACTGTGAATAAGGAATGACATTTCTTTCCTTTTGATCGCTTTCAAAGAGCTCCAATGGAGATCGAGTACCTGTGGCAGTAGTGTAAATTGTGGTTTAATTGTTTTAATTGATTAAACTTGCAAGTAATTTACATTTTTTTGGGTTTGATAAACAGAAACAGTAAACTGATGCACTTGACACTTGAATTACAATATGCTGAAAGGTTATTATGGAGTTTTTGCCCAATGATGCCAGAAACATTCTGCCTATTGCAGGTTTAATACTGGATTAATATAGTGTAGTCAGACTCTTTATTATCTATATTTACCGTCAAACAGCATATTTAATACATAAAATGAAAGTTTTCAAAGGTTATTCCTACTTTACATCATTCCAGATACTGACTTCTGCAGAAATAGTTTTTCTCATCGCTACTCGTCTGACGCTGAGAAAATGACCAGTGCAGATTCTGTATCGATGAGAATTAGATACTGTTTGAAATTCAACATTAATTTAAATTCAGAGCATTACGAAAAAACATAATACTGTCAGATAAATTGCGATGTGATGGTATAATTACAGTAAAATGATGAAGACAGCCGGCTGGCGCTGTGTAATTATAAGATTTTTATCAAAATCCATTTGCTGATGTAAAAATGCAGCACGTGGCACCTTTTGATAATGATAATGAATTATCAGATCTACATGTAGTTGCAAAGAAGTGTATAGATGTCAGCGAAAAATACGAATCCGCAGGGAGAAAAGCTCAGAAGATAAAAAAGTTAGAAAACTAACACACTGTAAAAGCCAAAAGTTACATCAGCGTTGTTTAAAGAAGAGTTGTTCAAGACGAGTCTGTCAAAGTGACTTTAATGAGAGATAACAGTCTAGGTGGACAGACATTTGATTGGCTTTACTCCCAAAGGTTCGCTGTCTCAAACTATTTACAGAGACGGAGCCGTTGTTTGTTAAGGGCTATCGCTGGTTTAAAGTCTAGACTTTGTAATGAGCAAAACCTCCTCGGTCACAAAAGTAGCTATAGACTGCCCTCTGGCTCAAAGGGAATGAAGAGATCAGTGCAGTAGCTCCAGGCCAGAACCGGGCATGTCATAAAATCAATGTAAAAATCTACATATTGACATTAAAAATGGAGAAACGGCACAGAAAAGGTCCACTTTTATATTCTGATTGAAAATCTGTCTGCACAGCAATAAATATTAATAGCTTCTTTTCCTCGTTAAATGAAGATGACATCAGTGACAACCCATCAGCATTTAAACATATATACATGCGTATTAACAAGTGGCCAGCATCACATGCATATCACTTTGTCTCTCTTGAAGTTGTAGAACTTAACACAGAAATGTTCATTCTTTAGATTTATGTTTTTGTTTTGTGTGCTATATGTTTGTCAGTGATTTCAGTCCCGGTCTTAGTCGAGGCTCACATTTCCAATTACAGAACGCGTATGAAATGTGTGCGCCCGCTGCTCAGCGTTTGTGCTTAAGGGTTTTTTACTTTTTCATTTTCAAACAAAGCTCTGATGGATCATCGCGAAGACTGTTCTCTCTGTGTTTCTGTCTCACCAGAAGAGGCAGGCAGGCTGCAAGGAGAAGAAGACCAGAGCGAGAGAAAGCATGAAGAGAAGCAGAGAGCGCGAGGGCCAGAGGGACAGCGTCCTCTTCTACCCAATAAGGTAGTATGTGTACGGCATGTAAATCAGCAAGGAGAGAGGACACATTTCATTCTCACTCTGACGCGTGACACAAAACACAAACGCTGTATTCCTCCCCTCAGCCCAGTCTCGACATCCCAAGAGACAAGACCTCTCCGGAAAAGGCCGTGACCTCTCCCAAAACCTCCCCCGTCAGTCCAGGTGAAGAACCGACCAATGACCAGAGGAGCCTGCCTTCTGCTCAGCCAATCATTGAAGAGGAGGGGACCGCTGAGAGCCCACCAGCATCTGCCAATCCGGGGATAGAAGCAGCAGATCCTGTCAGTCAAGGTGCTGTAAACATTGTTATTTCACAGCAGAGGATAGTGGCACCGTAGTAATGGTTGCTTTAATACTAATATCCAAGTAGTTAGAATAAAGATGCAGCATACAGAATACTGTGTGTTGTTGATGATACCAGAAAGCCAATATGGAATGAATAAGTATAGATGATGATGATTATGATTATATTCCGCCAACCAGATGAGGAAGAAGGTCGTAATGGATTCCCGACAGCATCCCGTCACACCAGGAAGTCCAACTCGTTTGACATAGGTACCGTACATCTAACACTGTGGTTGCAGCACCCCTGCTGTTGCGCACACATTAAGATAAACTCAATACGCATGCTGGTTTAGATCATCACGTGGATGTCTGGGACGAACGCACGTCTCGCTGTCTTTTGTTCATAATTCATAACAATGGCCCAAAATGCCTTTTGTTATTTTTTATCAAATGAAAACAGCGTGAGTTTCCGTCTTATTTGATGTGCTCCCGAGCCTGTATGTAGAGCTTCCCGGCTGTGTTCCCGCATTACTGCCTCCTCCTGCAACCCTCCCCTTCCTTTTCAGTTCCCACACCCCACTCTCGTGTGTGTTCTCATGCCATTTCCCCTCAGGCATGGAACGGGACAGCCCCTACGATCTGGAGAGGTCCTCAGATCGCAGATTCCCTGTGAAAAAGCCCCGTTTCCCCCAGTACAGAAACAGATCTCTGGACTGCCCTGCTGGGACCAGGTGTATGTAACTGTTTCACTTCCTGTTTCACTATGTGTGGTATGACAACCAAGTTTGCACCTTTTGAGGTTTTGCAAAATTGTATAATGATTGTCTGTTTTAATTTTTTGACTAAAAGTAGTGCTAAAAAAGTCAGTTTATCCTTATAAAGTGAATTAAAAGCAAAAAAAAAGGTGTGTACAGCTTCATTTTATAACTTAACTTTTGCAAAAACTCAACTGTGTAGACTTTTTCATAGCACTTTACATGGATGAGTCATACCTAACATATTGAATGCATGCTTGTTCCGGTATTTTATGAATGGCTGACCAAAAAAAGAGACATAAAACATAATTTAAAGACGTAATTTGGCCGTTTTCCAGAAAGTTCTCTTTGTAGCTGGCAGCCGGATCTGACTCTGCCTGAACGACAACCTTTACCATTTTTTTTTACAAATACAGACCTTTATCACTCCTGCTTTAATTTGAGCTGATTCCTTTTTGATTTTATGTTATGTTATTGAGATAATTGGCAGGCATGTTTAGCTGATTCGTCATCAGTTTCTGCACCGAAGCCGTTTGGCAGTGAAGATGGAAACCCCGTGGCTGTGGAACTCTAATGACTTGGCAAAACCACTGCCAATTACCTCTGTAATACTGAACTGTATATCAAAAAACCTGCTGCATGGGACTCAATTACCATCACTGTGAGAATGATAAAAAGGTCCACATGTCATAAATGATGGCATATAAAAAGCCAGTTATAAAGAAAGTGTGAAAGCTAAATGGTCCTCTGGGTGCTGTCTGGTTACATTTACGCATCAAGCAGAGACTTCATCATCTGGACAATAGGCGCGTTGTCACATTTGTGTTTCCTATCCACCGGTGATGTGGCACTCTGCCAGGGGGTCCGTCAAAAGTTTTCACATTCATTCAATTAAATTATAATGATATAAAAACTTGTATCTATTTTTATTTTCTTTGGGATTGTGCAGCTTTAAACTTGCAATTACGTAATTATTTGGCCACTTGGGGTCTAAAGTTGATATGGTGAACGGCAACAAACAGCTGCGTATTTACAATTTTAATTTAATTATTTTGTTTATTTAATAGGGACATAGCACGTTAATGAACATCTGTATTATACAAGATGTAAACATGCTGGAGTTAGCAAGAATGCTAATTTACAAATCAAACACATACGCAGCAACATTAGCATTCATTTGGAGTCGTGTTTGTGTTCAACTGATGAATGTATATAAGTCCGGTATTCACTGTCCTCTTAGCTCTGCTCTCTAAGACCGCAGGTTTGGTTGATTGTGTTTTGTAGGTTTGTCTCTACTAGTGACACCTTCCACATTACACATAATCAATTGATCTGTTACTAATTTAAACATTTTGATTAATGCACTTTCAAAACAGTATTGATAACATTCAGCCACTAGATGTCGCATTCTTCCTCCCCCGTTCCATAGCCTTCACTTCACAACAAGTCGTTGCCGGGCACTTATGCCTTGTTTCCATATAGCTCTGTGTACGTTTGCAAATCAACCGGAAGTTCATTCATTCTTATAGGATCCTCCGTGTGTTTTCAAAACGCCTCCTTACGGGTTTTTTTGGCCCGTAATTTGCCTCGAGTACATTTGAAATTTTGCGGCAGATAACGGACAAACCATATGCAATGTGTGCCACAGGACGTTAGCATGTAAAATTAGCGAAATTAATAAACTGATTGATGAATGTAACACAGCTGTATTATAAATTTTTTTCTAAATGAAAGGTATATTTAGTAGTTTTGTGAACTAATTTATTAAAAGACGTATGAACCACTATGCATGCACAGTCCATGCTACACCGCTAGCATACTACCAATGTTAGCTAAATATGCCGTCGGAGCTTTTTTCACTTAGAAAAAATGTAATGTTTGAAATGTGACTCAGCCATTTATCCGTGTTTCCCACACTAACTGACGACACAGAGATACCACGTGTTGGCTCACAAGCCGTGTAAGAAGTTGGAACCGCATATCGGATATCTTCCACAGAGATAAACAAAACATTAATTTTGGACCCGCCAACATTTTTAAAATGATTAATTCACAAAAAAATTTTTTTTTTTCAGGAAAAGCCATACTTTTATTCGGCACCTTTCTAAGGGGCCTGTGGAAATAATCGTCTACATAACAAATGTTATCAATAAGACCTTTAAAGTTATGTACTGACCCTCTATGTGCTTCTTTAGGTTATGAAAGCCCCCAGCTTGGTAACAGAGACGCGTTATGACGTTACCAGCGGACTAGAAGAAGTCTGCTGGGAAGGGACGACTGGAACAGGGAGGACCTGAGAGAGACAAGCTTTTAAAACTGTGTGGACTCAACTGACAAAAGCTCCAACAGCTGCTTTTTTTTTTTTTCTTTTTAAATCCATGTAAACATTTGTTGCTGAAAATGCATGTACTGTATGCTTTCTGTTCGGTTGCACTTGCTACGGTTTTTCTCAGGCATAAGGGAAGCTCTGACCTGCAGTACATAAAGCACACACACTATAGTTCAATGTCTCTCCAGTAGGCTCATCATGAACTGTTTTATGCATTTGTGCAAAATCATTTAATATTGAAACTACTCTTGTCTCCCCCCCTCCCTTCCTGTCTTTTACTGACAATCTGTGACTACTAAAAGTGAGTTTGTACTGTATTTATTCTAATGGAGATGTAAATACCGAATATAAAACTGCACTGACCATCATGGTAACTTTACCAGTTAACAATCATGTTTTTATTTGTGATAATGTATCATTTGATAACCGTGTTTGTAAGTATGCTTTTTTTTTTTTTTTAGTGTATGCTGACGTTGATGATTGAGAAATGTGTTGTCATGCACTCCCATCTCTTCAAGAGTATTTAAGTCAGTCAGTGGATCGCTTCCAGTTTTAATCTGATTTTGCAGGCCTGAAAACGAGTATATTTTCTAAAAATGCTTCTATGAATCAGAATAAATAAAATTGACTTTACACAACGAATTGTGTTATTTTAAAGTCGTGTTTATGAGGCGTTTTTCTGCTTTGTTTTTCTGGAAGAGTCCAATGAAAAAGGTGCTATTGGTTGCATTGATATACAAGGAGCTACTGTACAAGTCAGGACAGCTTAGCCATTTGTTGCTTTGATTTTAACCATTCTTTGAAAAGTCTTTCTCTTCCAACTTTATGGAAGTGCGATCAGTGGGCAACTTCCGGTTCTGAAAAGTGAACTCAATGCTGAAGTGCCTTAAACCTGCATTCTTTCTGATAGCCAGCAGGGGGTGACTCCTCTGGTTGCTAAAAGAAGTCTGATTCTATAGAAGTCCATGAGAAAATTAGTTTATGGTCTCAATTGCTAGTTTCAAGGCTTCTTCAATACAGCATGATGTTCATTTAGTAAATTATGGTCCCATTTAGAGTCAAATAGACCATAAAGCAGGGGATGCTTTAGGGCGGGGCTAACTTGTGATTGACAGGTCGCTACCACAGAGTTATCTGTGTTTTCATCTTATAACTTTAACCCTTTCACAGTGTGTTTTCACTTCATGAAAGTTAATTGTAACATTTTGGTTGCCTAAAATTGTCTTATTCTGCGTTTGGTTGTACTTAGCTCCATCCTCTCGTGTCACTTCTGGTTGCAAAAAAAAACCAAGATGGTGACGGCTAAAATGCTGAACTCAATGCTTTAAAACGGCGGTCCACAAACCAATCAGTGACGTCATTACGGTGACTCCGTCCTCTTCTTATGAGTGTAATATTAAATTGGTGGAACAGTCCTTTAACTCAGAAACAAACAAAAAAAGACACAAGACAACAGTATTCCTGTTTGACAGGAAATGCAAAGTAAAGAAAAAGACAATTTGCGTTAAAAATAAGAACAAAAAAATATTATTTCTTGATGATGTGAGGACTCCTGGTCCACCTTTTGACTGTTTCTGTTTCTGAGCAGCAGATGGCAGCAGAGACCGAGCGCTGCTCTCGCCTGAATCCGCCTGCTCACTGTTCCAATGACATGCCGCTGCCAAGTCATCAAGCCCTGTCATTACCATAAACATGCATCCCAGCCGCTGTGGCTGCAGTAATGAAGGCAGAATATGCATGGGGGATACAGCTGTTGTGATGTTGATTGTGGCAGATGAGATCATGTCTAGAAGAGACTTGCTAATGAGCGAGATCAGCACTTAACTGTCAGCATAAGCATGCTCATTATACGTATCTCTTGTTATTTAAACTGCAGATCAGGCCTATAAGGTAGACTCTCGCCGTGCACACGCCTTAGGCACACACGTGAGATCAGGCCTGGACGAGCCTGTTTTTGTCTCGTGAAAATGAGAAGCGTTTAATTCCCTCCATCCAGTCACCTGATCTCTCACACACTGCCAGGACAGATCACAGCCACGGGTGTTACATTCACATTCACTGGGTCACCGGATAAGCGCTCTCTCTCTGTCTTTCCATCCACACGGCGATCCCACACACCATATGCCCAGCTGAATGTTTCATGAGAGTGTAGGCAAACCTACGCGGGTCACACACACCGAGGCTATTCATTCATCTTGATGCGTATCAGATGGTGCGCGAGGTGTGCACTCGTTTATCTGCATGTTTCCGAGCTCGCTCATTCATCTGTGTCTGTAGTGTTTAGTAGAGAGGTGTGTGTTCCTCTTTGTGTGTGTGTGCAGCACCAGCAGATGGGTCAGCGCAAGCCACTTGACTCGCTGTGTCAACAGTGGACGGCTGGTAATGAGTTTGTATGAGCCAGTGTGCTCCAGCATGCGCCAGACTCAGGTAACAAAGCCTGATGCACGAGGGGCTCCACTGTGTGATGGTAAGAAATGAGTTGAGGTCTTGGTGGGCACTCCAAAAAGGATTTCAGCTTTGTGTCACCACAATGATAAACATAGTACATTGTGTGTCATATCTCCTTTCCAACATGTATGCCCTAGTTTCTCTGAATCCCTTGAATCTTAAAGGGACTCAATGTAAGAATCAGAAATTGCTTGTTAACGGTGACACCTGTGGCCGCTAAGTCAACGACAGTTAGCGTCCTGTTGCTTGCGCTTGTGCTCGCATTACGTAGACGCGAACGAGCATCGGTCAAAACAGCGCGATGCTACATGTCCACAAGGGCGTATTTTATCGCAAGGGATCGCCTCGCTTCTCAGCATTGGACGCTCGATGGGCTGCCACTAGACACAAGGCAATTCTTCTGATGAAAACAACAGTTGAATTTGCTGGGGTTTTTTTGTTTGTGTCTCTTGGGCAGCTTTGCTTTTTAATTTTCTTGTGGCAATCTGTGGCTTGGAAAGAAAAAAAAAATCAGCTTGAATGGTCTGCAGCTTGATTAAGGCCTGGGGAATTGGACAAGACTCAAGAATTAATTGTATTTATGCAACAGTGGAGGGATGTTTGTTATGTAAAAGCTCCCGGCATACAGAAATCAAAATGTATGATAAAGACAATCAAACTGTACAAGCAAACAACAACAACACAGTTAAACTAGGTTTGAACCCCACTGTGCTGTAAATCAGCTAAGAGGTGACTTCCACCGGAGCTTTAAGTAACCCATAAACTTTACTGCCTCTATTTTCCTGCCATAGCTCACATCATTAACACCTTTATCCTTCCTTTTAAAAGAATGAACGTGACGCAACAGAGCGCCACACTCTCGCATTCCTCCGGCTCCATCCTGAACTCTTTCACGACTCCGACATCTCCCACCGACGCAGCTGTCGCTGTGTTTTTCCTCTCAGGTTCATAAAAGGCTTCTATTCAGTTTGCATCCATCTTTACGATCTGAGGAGGCGTGTTTGACACTCTCCACGCAGGCCTCGGTGGAAGCAGTCATTCATCCTCCTTCCCTCCTTCCTTCCTCATCTCCGCGTCTGCCTCGCTCTTAACGCTCTCTCACCCTTTTCACCTCCCACTGCTCTTTCTCTGTCTCCTATATACCTGTTTGTTTTCCCTGAGAACAAGTGAGTCTCATAATACCCACTGCCAGCAATTAGTGGAGATTAAAGCCGTGTGTGTGTGTGTCTGTGAGCTTGCACTTGCGTAGGTGTTTCAATGTGTTTGCGTGCTCTTCTGTTTAGGTGTGTCAGTTTGTGTGAGTGCAAAAGAAAGCGATAGTGAGGTCAGCGTTGGAGGAGCTGAGGCACTGTTAGATTCAGTGGGAGTGAGATATTTTATAGACAACAAATCCCTGGAGAGAGAGAGGAGGCTGGCTGAGGTAAACCAGCCGCAGAGGGGAGGGAGATCTTCTGACTTAAAGCGCTAAAGTTATAGTATACTGAAGATACACTACGTGGCTAAAAGTGTGTGGACATCCAAACAAAGCACCATATGTGATATGCAGCCATGCTAGCCAGCGACGTGACTCTTGGGATGACAGTCGGCCTCTAAATTTGGTCGTTCCACCACTTTGGCAATCTCGAAACCAGTCCGATCAGCAACCTGAGATGCGAAACTGGAGTTGGAGTTGAGAGAAGACATGTACGACTGGATTGTTTCACAATATATAGCAGGTTTACAAGCTAATTTTAAACCAATAAAAAGCTAAATTATCATCAAACGATAGCTGATGGGTTCCCAGATTGCATTTCGGCCAATGCGTTCAGCCTCTTTCGCTCTCCACACGGACAGTTTACCTGCATTCAACCAAAGCCTGCTCGAACATGATTGGTTAATACTACTCAGACTACAAACCAGAACGGTTCCGATACCAAAATCTTGTCCCATTGCCAATTTGGTCCAAATTGAAATATCTCATCAACTATTAGATGGTTTGCCCTGAGATTTTGTACAGACATGCATGGTCCCCAAAGGATGAAACCCAATGGCGTTGGTGATGATGCCTTTTCCTCTAGCGCCACCAGCAGGTCAAAGTTTCTACACTAAAATATCTTTCTGAAAACATTTGAGGCAAGAAATAGGCATTACAGTAACAGAATTTTGATTCGTATTTGATCAGCGCTGCCTAGTTTGAGCTTTACGAGCAGTGATTGACAGCTGCGTTAGAGACTGCTCGGCTCTGATTGGTGGAATCTTGGAAAATGCTGTTAGAGCGCTAAGAGGAGGAAGAGGAACCTGATTTTTTCACAGGCTATCTGTCTCATCCACTACTGTTAGGATATAGTGACGATTGAGCAAATATGACAAAAAAATATTTTTTATTAAAGTTACCGACTGTAGCTTTAAGACTCCCCTTGATTGGAATTAAGGCACCTATAGCACAAACCATGCCAAAATTACAGTAGGCGTACGTACAGCATGTTTTTATCCACGTAGTGTGTTTGGATGATACTGAATTTGCATACCATCTCATTGATATAGTCAGCGGCTCACTGGGTTTGTTCATTATCCTTGTGTGTGTGTGTGTGTGTGTGTCTACAGGAGGAGGAGGAGGAGGGGATACAGGGAGGAACGCAGGTGTGTGCCCTCTTTCTCCTCTTTGTGAGCGGAGGGCTTTTCCCCTGAGCAGGTCACTCTCTTCACAGTAAGTGAGGCACATACATTTAACCTCTTTGTGTCTCCCTCTGGATCTGCCCGCATTTCAGACCTCTGCTCTTTGCTTTTACGCTGTACCTTCAGTGCACACCTGGGTCGGAGAGTTGCTGCACAACATTCTTGGCTTCTGTAACTTTGGACCCACTTGAGGTTTGATTTTTTTTTTTTTTTGTGTGTGTGTTACTCTGTTATGATGAAATTCATATTTTCTTGATGTTTTCAGTGGATTCTCTTGTGACCTACTGATTGAATGATTGCGTGACACATCTTTGAGTTATGCTTGTGCACTTATCTTTAGAAAACGAAGATTTATAAAAGAAATGGTTTATGCAAATGCCGTTCGACTAATTTCTGGTTTAAAATACGAGATATTAAATTATGCTGCTTTTAGAAATCGTCTGCTTTGATTTGAAATTCTTTATGAATAAAACATTTGTTGTTGAAGGGGTAATATTACATTAACTGTTATATGAAGAAGAACTAATCAAATCTAATCAAATCGTGTGCCTCTTAATCTAAGCAGTGATGGACAGATGGGAGACAAATTAAAGAAACAAGAAGACTAATAATCTACTGCCATGCAAGCTTTGAGCTAGATGCTAACATGTTCATAATGATAATGCCATAAACTGTATAACAATGGACGGAATGACAGACCCCCAAAAGTGAAGCCAAAACATCTGGATCGCCCCCTGGTGGCTGGCTGCAGTATAGCTCATACATCCTGCCTCCTCCATGTTAGCGGATGGGACA
>CAKALG010024585.1:0-10552 GCA_916700815.1 Helicolenus hilgendorfi
CACGAGTTTGATGATGAATTTGATGACGACGACCCGCTGCCCGTCATCGGACACTGCAAAGCTCTCTACTCCTTCGATGGTGAGGACAAAAAAAACTCCTGTTAGCTATGTGAGGAAAGAACAGCCACATTTATGACAGATGACAGCTATAATACAAAGCCAATACAAAGCTTAAAGGGTGTGTTATTAGGGTGTGATGTAGACAGAATAAGAACATTAAAGGGGCAGTGTGTAGGATTTGGCGCCATCTAGCTGAACAAACTGAAAGTTGTGCCAAGCGTGTAGGAGAACTATGGTGACCAACGCGGAAACACGAATGGCTCTATCTAGAGCCAGTGTTTTGTTTGTCCGCTCTGGACTACCGTAGAAACATGGCGGCCGTCTCTGTGAAGAGGACACGCTCCATATGTAGATATAAACGGCTCATTCTCAGGAAATAAAAACACAACGATTCTTATTTTCAGGTGATTATACACTAAAGAAAACATACTTCCAATTCTGCCAAAAGATCCACCTAAATACTACACACTGTTCCTTTAAACAAACTATTGGTTTTTGGTTTTCTAAGCTAACTAGCTAGATGGCTAACTTCGCTGTAAAACCAATGTTAATGTTAGCATATTGCTACTTACTATAGCTACTATCTTCCAAATGCTAGCAACTGTGAAACTGTCTGACATTGAGACAGTGATGGTTACCTGTACAGATTCTGCGGGCTAGTTAGCTAATACGTTAGCATAATAGAAACACAGTCGGTTATCTTAGCTGTAACACGATCAGTCCTCAAATTGCAATGTTAAAAGTTTATTTCATAAACTTTTAGAAACATTGTTGACGAGAGAAAACAGAAGCAGTTTAAGGGATCCAGAACTAAGCTTGATGTGTGTTTAATGTCACTGTGGTTTGTTTGACTCTCAGGTCAGAACGAGGGGACACTGGTGATGGCAGAAGACGAGGTAACGCTTGTTTGGTCACATTAATAATCCACTTATCCAGACACTCATTGCGTTCATTTAAAAACATTTTTTTCCCGCTGCAGGTGTTGTACATCATCGAGGAGGACAAAGGCGACGGCTGGACGAGGGCGAGGAAACAAGGCGGAGAGGAGGGCTACGTTCCCACCTCCTACGTAGAAATCACCATGGAGAGAAACAGCAAAGGTGCTGTCACCTACATCTGAAGCTAACACTGTCCTCTCATCCTGTCTGTCGTCCTCTCCATCCTCCCTGCTTTCTGTTCCTCAAAATAACACTACGAAAGGAAAAAAAAAAAAGACTGCATCTCAACACCCGCATGGACATTCATCTGTTTTCTGATTTCCATCCCGTCTATCTGTCTTGTTTATCCCTCTAACCCTGTAACCATTCGTCCTCCTCTCATATCTGTGGGACTGGTGTTTCAGAGGTGAGTGTCTCAGCACAGAGACAAATAGGAAAAACTTATTTTATGGTGTTTGAGTGATTTCGTATGTTGTGTGTGAGTGTGAGTGTGTGAGTGTGTGAGTGTGTGAGTGTGTGAGTGTGTGTGTGTGTGTAAAGATGTCTCTACTGCTGTTTTAAGCCTCATGCCGAGGCTACACCACTTCTTATCGATCAAAGTGTTTAAGTTTTATGTAATATATTAGAAACAATTTATTTTTAAATATTTCTTTTTTAAACTGATTTTACGCTCTTTGGATTCGTGTGTCGACATAATTCAAAGCTGTTATGATTTCATCTGTTTTTATTTTTGTCTGATTGCTCTGTGTGTGTGTGTGTGTGCACATTTTGTTTTTTCTGTGTTACCTGTGCCATCACACTAAAGGTGGAACTACACTTCCAGAGGTTGGTCTGGTTTCAGCCTCGGTAGTATTTTATCATACAGTTACAGGAGTTTGGCTGATTTGGTCTTTTTGATATTGTCTGTCCTTTCAGAGCAGAGCTGGAGGTTTTAAAGGATTAGGCTGGTGTTATTCTTTATTTATATTTATCGTCAACAAATACCATGAAAAAAGCAAAACCAACAATGTGTTAGTTTCTCAATACTGCATGAGTTTCCTACCCTGTCTGTGGCCCACTGGCTCCTACTGAAGACGGAAATCTTTAAAAACAGGTCACAAATGTATAGTTTCATTTTTAAAACAGCTGGTTGATGTGGTTTTTAAGCAAACATTAATAAAACTGTAGTAAATAGTCCATTTTTGGGGACTATTTTCAGTTGCAGCCAATACATTTTATATAAACTGTGTATTAGGTACCATGAGGCAGCTGTCGGAGTGAGAGAACTTTTCTAGCAACTGCTGAACTGTATACTGTAAGTTGCAAGGCCAAATATGCAAATAAAATCTAATTCTAATATAATATAATCATTTTGAACTAAATTTATTTAGGTATCATATTTAAACTCTAAATTCATCCAGATTAAGACATTCATTATTTAGTCAGATGAGTGTTTTCCTCTGTGGAGTTAGTCATCGGTACATGACTCGTTCGTCAGGTCTGCACCGCTCGTGAATTTTATTCAGGAGAATTTCAAATTCTGAGAAAATTGATCTAACACATGCAGAACAAATCTGTTCGTTGTGTTTTTCCAAATGTCGTCTCGTGACCCCCGAATCACAGGTTATGGCCTCTGTGTGGACACGAGTTGTGGACAGTTTTATCGGACTGTTTTATTGGAAGGATTTTTAGATGCCCGAAGAAGTCAAAGTATCCCATATTTCATAAGGAAAAAACATAAATAAGATAAGTCAGAAAAATCATCTGGTAACCCCCTCGGATTTTTCTTGGCACCCTTTGAGGGGTGCCGACTCACAGGTTGGGAATTTTCCAGTGAGTATTTCTGGCAGCACAGAGGAATAAGAAATACACAGATAATACCTGTTAGTAAGATCAATCCGTTGTTGGTTTTGTTTTTTTTATGCTAAACTATAAGAATATATATATATATATATCAACAGCCGTATTCTTTAATTCTACATTTAGAAACCTCCAGTAAGGAGATAAAGTAAGGAGAGGTGTGCAATGTGAAAATGGTTTCATCACTTCAGTTAAATGAGCCTGTAAGAATAATTCTTAGAATTCTCTCTGACAAATCATGTATTTTACGTTATCTTGCACTCATAAACCGACTGTTCTTGGTCATTGTTTGAGTCACTGATTAAAAACCGCTCTGACCATTACAGTTTCTGTTGGTATCCATGATATAGTCTAATCCTCTACTGTAGGTGTTTCACAGTAGCTGAACATCTCAATATAATCATGTTTGAAGAGTCATTGTTGCAGCTGACGCCTTTTAATACAATCCTGGCACCCAATACAGAGAACAGCTGAGTTGAAGGTGTTGCTGCCATTTATTTGTTGGCATTATCATGTAATCAGTTCTTACATAATTACTGGTAAAATATGTTTTGAAGGGGAGGCACAATAATAACTTTTTGTTCTTCCCTTTTTCCACTCTGAATCAGTTGTGAGTCTATCTTCTCCTCCAATTAATCCTTCCATCTTTTCTTCACCCTATACTTTTTCCTCCGTCTTTCTCTCTTTTGATTCCCTGTCTTCTTTTTTGTCTTCTTCCTTCCTTCCTATTTTTTTCTTGCTTTCTGTCCTCTCTCCTCCCATCTGTTTATCTATTTACTTTCTTGTTAATTGTTCCCACCCTGATGGGAAGTCTACCCTTTTTAAAAATTGTCAGTCTCTCCGTATGAAAAGTTTTCTTCTGTTAAAAACACAACTTTCCTTCTCAAACCCTCAATCATGTTTGTTTGTGAGAGATAACTGCAGCACCTGGTGTGTCTCGTAGTAACTCACTCTCTCCTCTATGTGACTGCAGGTTCCTGAGGGCTGCAGGGTGGCCGGGCCATTTGATTGGCTGGTGGAGGGCTCACGCTGATTGCTGATTATTGGTGGTGGTGGTGGTGGTGGTGGTGGTGGTGGTGGTGGTGGTGGTGGTGGTGGTGGTGGTGGTGGTGGGGTGACCCAAGAAAGAGAGAGTAATGAGGGGAAAGAGAGAGGTAGAGAGGGAAAGAACGATGAAGTGGAGGGCAGGTTTGCATGTCTGCATGCTCAAATATCCATAATCAGCAAAGCATTCTGGGTAACTAGATGAAGAAGGGAGGGCCATAACCAGAAGAGTAGATGACCTTAAGTGGCAGCCGCTAGAAAAGTCCCGCCTTGACCTGCAGGAGTTTCTAAACTTTTTTTTTGACAAGCTGCAAAAGTTTGACATGGAAGATGAAGCCACTGCAAGACTTTCGTTGAAATAGAGAGGCGAAGTCCCGCCGCGTCTGGTGGACCACCATGGGACCTTATTTTGGAAAAAAATGTCAACGGTAGTCAACGGCAAGAGACAAATATTTTTTTTTTTTTATCCTGTTCGAATTGCACCATGAATCACACACGTTTGTCAATTTAAAAGATAATTTTGCAAGTCAAGAAAGTGGCAGTTTGTTGTAAAACTGTATCTAATATATACGTAATTAGAAAGACTACACACCCAAAAGTCGCGTAAGTAACGTCTCTCGCGCTGAAGCTACGATGCCTGTGTGTTTCCTACTGGGATGACCTCACACCAGCAACGGGTCTGACTCGTTCTTTCTCTTCCCGGCTGATGAAAACACCAGGAGTGTCTGGATAAAACACATCACGTAAGATAGCGTTTAACTTGTGCATGGAACATAGCTACGTTGGCTAGCTAGCTGTGATGGTGACGTATATTGTGCGAGACAAGAGATGTAGTTCACTGAGCGGTTTCACACAAAACTGAATGATACTACGACAAATCTACGACGAACCGTGACTTTCTTGGCTTGCAAAATGATCTATTAAATGTACAAACATCATATGTGTGATTCATGGCGTAATTCAAACGGGATCAAAAAAAATAATTGTCTCTCTCCGTTGACTACGTTCATATTTTTTCCGAAATAAGGTCCCATGGGGTCCACCGGAAGAGCCGTGACTTCTCCTCTCTATAAACAGAAGCTGCAACTTTTTGCTTCCTTGTCTTTAAGGGTCTTGAAAGATGTGACTTCTGTGAGGGCTATACATGTTTAACAGCCTTGTTACGGAGCAAATCCAGCCATACCGGGGGGAAAAAAACCTGCTGATGTTCTGCTCTCTTTGACAGGAAATAGAAAGCACCTGCTGTGACTTCACTAATTGGGGTGTGGCTACGGGTACTTGAGAGTTTCAGCTCACAGAGAGCAGTGCAACAGCACGGTTTCCTCTGTGGATTTATCCTTTAATGACCGGCAGGAGCATCTCCACCCCTCACTGATTCACTGTCTGCTTTGTGCTTTAACAGGATAGTTTTCCTTTTATGAATTAAATACGTCTCCTCTGAAGGTGCTGGTTAAAGTGTTGGAGGAAAAGTTTGGCAGTAATTCCAAAGAAATTTCAAATAGTTTACCTGCTAATTATCACCTAATTACCATGAAATTTGCAGACCTGTAAAATGAAGTGTTACCAAGCTTCTTTTGTTCGCATGTTTAGCATTTTTCACTCAAATGAATGGGCTCCACGAACCATAAAATAGAATTTTGACACAAAAAAAAATCTCATCACAAAAGATGACATGGCAACTTCATCTGCCGAAGAAGGCTATGAGATGTGGCTGAAAGCTTTGTAAATGCCAAGAAACTGAACTTTGTGGTGAGCTTTCTTTTTATTTTTTCATTTCCAGCATCAATAATGGACCCACAAATTCAAACCAAAACATTTGAATATTTCCTTCCCATATTCCCTAAATCAGACTGCCAACATGTGAACTTTACCCAAAAAATTCTGGTCCAGCAAAACCAGTTGATTTCAAACTCAGACTGTCAGGGTTTGTCACCTTTTAAAGGGTCAGTTATGCTTACAGTACAGTATTTGCTGCCACTAACAATGTCAGTGCTGCACTCATCCCTGTCATCATCATCTGTGCTCTGTTGGTGATGTCTGCCTGCCTGCCTGCCTGCCTGCCTGAGCCACTCTGCTCCTCATGCCTGCCTTCACCCCCATACAGTCGCATGTACAGTATGTTAACGTGTCCCAAACATGATCCGGCCTTTCATCTGTGACTTTAACTGCAACTTTACAAGTGTGTGTGCAACTGAGTTGGCTGAGTTGTGTGTTGAATGCTGCGTCATCCTGATGTTTTAATGGAAGTCCAGCATGCGTATGATTTATTTTTGTGATTTTAATGTTACTCATTAGGCAGATAGCAGGACTATCAGGTGTATACAGGACCTCTCTTTCTCTCTTTTCCCACCTTTCCTCTCCTTCTCTTCCTGGGTTGTAATACCACCAGTCGACCAGCAGATGGGAGCATTCACTCGTCAAACCACAGCTCAGCTCGAGCCGGACTGAGCTGCTTTTAATATCACCAAACATAAAGAGGAGCTCCGGTGTCTTTGCAGTGAGACTCACTGCCTTAAACCCCCACTTCGTTTTACTGTGGAGGGATTATTCCACATATACTCTTCTGCCTGACTACATCTCCCTTCAGCCACCTGGGCTCAGCCTTGCCTCCTGGGACTCTCAACTGCATCTCCATAAAAAAAAAAAAATGTTTTCCCATTTTAATCAGTTTGTATTTGTGAATGTGACGACACACGCATGTATCACATGTACGCACGTGTATGGAAGGCCAAACACGCCAAAAAACATGTCGAAATTTTGGCGTGTTTGTCTCTCCGTACACATTATGTAAATGTGTGTACATGTACCCGTGTTACATGCGTTACGTTACCGTTGAATGATTTGTACATATTAACATCTTTTTATGTCATGCTGAATGTGTTTCCGTGGTGATTGTTTTTAGGTTTTGTTTGATTGACACCCTTCATGAGCGACAACAAGGTTTGAATTGAACCGATGCACTTTGCCCTGAAGTACTACAGCATTTGAATCTGATTAAATGAACGAGTTAATGAGTGAATGGATGAATGAAGGTCTGTGTTGTCTGCTGAGAGAGACGTGAACTTTATGAATGACCACTGTGCAGCAGCGAGAAACACAAAACAGCTCTAGTAATTTTCTCTTCACAACGGTTTTTATACTTTTTGTAACTCTTGACGAGCAACGACCAACTTTTTATTTTGCATGATTTTCTAGATTCTTCGAATTCATTCGTCTCTCTGGTGATTGTTTTTTTTAACCATTCACTGTATGTCATCAACAGACCAACAAAACTACACACACTGAAGTAAAGTTTGACTTCCCTTTTGATGCTATTTAAGACAGAAACGCCACTAATGATTTGGCTGCTTGTCGATCTAAACAGCAGGTGGCGCCTCAGTTGTGTTTCTTCGATGAAACTGTGAAATGTACAGAATGATGCCGTCGGCGTTGGTACTTGAATTTCGGTCACGCTTCTCCCACATTTTACTCTCCGACCTGTGATCATTTTTGCATCGGAGAAATAGTTTGACATCGAGACAAATTCGCTTTACGCAACTTGACTTTTCTACACTGTACAGATTAAACAAACGGCACAAAGACTGTGTTACCTTCGATCAGAGCGTGGCTAGCTGTTTCCCCCCGTTTCCACTCATTATGCTAAGCTAAGCTAACCCGCTGCTGGCTGTAGCTTCAGATTTACCGTACAGATATGAGAGCAGTGTCGATCTTCTCGTCTAACTCTCCGCAAGAAAGTGAAAAGGTGTGTTTCCCCAAAAACTATTCTTTTAGGATTCCCTCCCCAATTTCCTTAGGGATGCAAAAATACGCAAATGAAAGTAACCATTTTCTGCAGTCTTACGACGATGCCTTGCAAACCCGTACACAGATCCATCAGTGCTTTTTGTTTTTGTGTACACATCTGATATTAGCTACAGCTGCTGGCCTGCTTGTGATGTGTGCAGTCAAGTGTTGCATATTAGATTTGTTGTTGCAGTGGTAACGCAGTCACACTGTTCAATCCAGTTTTAAAGCAACTAGCGCTGCAGCTAATTGTTTTTCATTATTGATTTATTACGTTTGATCGTTTAATCTGTAAAATGTAAAATAAAAATAGTGAATAATACCTATCGAAAGTTTTAACAGCCCAAAGCGATGTCTTCCAATGTTGTTCAACAAACAGTCCACAACCCAAAGATAATCAATTAATGCTATCAAACAGAGAAAGGCTGCAAATGAGCTTTTGTTTGCTATATGGTTTTAGCACTAAAACCAGTACGTTGTTTGTAATTGTAAATGTGCGCTCAAATACGTAGTGGAGACAATAATCCTCTGTTAAATGCAGCGACCACAGTTTCCTGCTGAATTAGTGTTGATGTTGCTGTGAGGATTCTTGCAGGACATTTTTACTAACTCTTAAACAGACGGTACGCTCCAAACATGTTTTAATTTTCTTCTTAAATGTCTCTCTTTAGGTTGGCTCATTAGGCATGTTTGGAGTGTACTGTCCCTTTAATCAAAGAATACATGATGTCAGTAGGAACGCAGCAAAAGTCCCATTAACAATTACATTTTTATAATATTAATATACATTTAAAAACTGTGAGCTGAGTATTATAATAGCCACTGTGCTGAAATTCTGAATATTATGCAAAAATACGTAATAACAAAGCAGCTTTGAGATGTTAATGATAAAGTTCTTCTCCTTACTGCCAAGCTACTGTGAGCGTGGTGCCGTTTACCACCCAGAAAAAAAAACATTCATCATGTTTGTCCTGTGGAAACTTTGTACAGATTCTCTCAGCAGCGTGTTTTTTTTTTCTTTATCAGAATCAACATCCAATCAATAAATAAAAACATCAGCAGGTGCAGCGTGATTCTGCAGGATATTAACTTAACATCCATGTAAATGTGTGTTTTTACCATGTTGTATGTGTTGTAATAACCAATGGCAGTACTTCTCTTTCCATATTGTTGTGCACATCTTTTTACTTTGAATGTTGTCAAACACTTTGTGAACAAAATTTCTTTTTCTTCTTCCAAGATATTGTTCTAATAAAAATAAAAAGCAGCAATGAAAAAATTGATTTGTTTTTCTGTGACATTTTATCAGCGCCGGAAGCAGAAGTGATGACATTAAATTCAGCTGTGACTCCTGAATCTGCCAGATGGGACCTGTGAGAGATCTTTAGTTTACTACTCTGTGTAAAATCAAGAGTAAAATGACGTAAAAATACAGTCAACATCTGGCAGAAGTAAAGTACATTAGTCTACTGCATTAATTATAACAGCTAGAACACAAAGCCTGCAAATGTGTCATCAAGTTTTCAACCAACACGTGTATTCATTCAGCCAGTTGACCTCTGCTGATCGTACATCATATTTATTAAATCATAATAATAATATAAACATTAAAATCATAATCTTTTTTTTTTACAGACAGTCTTCTACAGAAAATATGTACAGTCTATTATTAACATGCTAATATTTCAAATATGTACAACTTTAGTCTCACATGTTAACTTCTGTCATTTTTAATCATTTCATTCATGTTTATGCAGAAACAAAAATATTGTCATCTGGAAAAACAGACGCTGCTACAGCTCAGATCTTCTGCTCCTATAGTATGTAAATAAAGTAAAAAATATTTACTGTACATCTTTGTCATCTGATGATTTGGGAAGAAACCCCTCGCTATTAATATTAAATTAATTCTACTGTTTCTTGACTTTTTTTCCCGTGGTTTTGTATCAAAGGTCACAGAGATAACTTTTAAATACACGTATTTCTATCTTGACAATATACACAGATGTTGCCTTTGTAGGTAAATTTCCTTCCTCCTTTTATAAAACTATTGTCTTAGTTTGATTTTACCAGGAATAAATACAGAGTAGATTAACGTCTTTAAGGAGACATCCTTACATTTTACTTTTAATGTACTCATCACAACATGTAGAGCTGTTTTTCTCCTTAACATAGAATTATGATCTCCATTAACTGGAATGTCAGAGTAAAAATAAAACAAGTGCCCGATCAGGAAAAAAAAATGTAATGTCTTGCTTTAAGCTTCTCTTAATTTTTAAAATTTAGCTACGACCAAACGGCACATTTCATCATTTATTTGGAGGATTTCTGTCACCAAAACATGGAGGAATTTAGTGAGCAGTGTGGATGCTGCATCTCCTGATCTCAGCAATGGAAATAAGTGAGTAAAACAAAAATAATAACTCAGACTTTATCTGTATGTTTTAGATTCTGCCTGTATGTGTGTGTATTTTTACATGTGAGGTCTCGTAGTTGTGAGTCTGCGACCCGGTCTCACTCCCAACTCGTCAAATACTGCCGATTGGTCAGCGCCAATGTGACGCACCGGGCTTTCAACTAACGCCAATGTGCGACGTTATTCGACGGTCAGATTAAGTGACGTCGTATTAATAACACGAGAGTCCGAGGCGGGTCAAACAAACGCAAGACTTTCAACCAGGAGACCGCTGTTCATGTGTGTGAAACTAAAAGTAACGTTGACTTATTTTGTTACGTCCCGTGAGTCATTAGTCACGTGAGTCGCTAGTCAGTGAAGTTAACATCAACCATGGCCGTTTCCTAAACCTAACTAAGTGGTTGTGTTGCCTAAACCTAACTTCCTGTGAAAACGGACGTTTATTTTGAAAGGACACTATGCATGTAACAAA
>CAKALG010024587.1:0-11332 GCA_916700815.1 Helicolenus hilgendorfi
GACAACATTTCAGTAAAACAACTAACTAGAGTCTGACTAAAATAACAGTTTTAGAACATTATCTCTATTATTGTGATAATAACTAGATATAACATTTTCTTAGTGAGCTATAGAGGTGCTGGTAGGCTGATTTGTTTGACCTTTGGTCAGAACCAGGCTATAGCTGTTGCACCCTGCTTTCAGCCTTTATGCTAAGCTAAGCTAACCATCTCCTGGCTCAAGCTCCTTATTAAACAGAGAGATATGAGAGTGGTATCTAATTTCTCATCTCACTTTCTGTAAGACCAGAGCATATGATGACATGAAATGTCGAACTATTCCGTTAAAGATGCAGAGTCTGAAAATGCTGGACTGCTGTGGTGCCCTTGAGCAAGGCAAAACGTCCCTTTATAAACAAAGATTGAACTGCCTCGCAGTTGTATGCCTCCACCAATTAGTCAAGTTGCAGTTTACATCCATGTCTGTCCAAAATGTCATCACTTCATCATTTTATCCTATTTGACATGTGTGTGACATTCCCATAATCAGCATATGACTTCTTGAGTTATGGCAAAAAATGTCATTTGTGAGGTGACCTTTGACCTTTGACCAACAAATTCTAATTAGTTCATCCTTGAGTCCAAGTTGATGTTGTGCCAAATTTTACGTACGTATGGACGGACAACCCAAAAATATAATGCCGGCAAGGAGACATAAAAACCTGTTCCACAATCTGACTGAGCGTTAAACACAGTTTGAACAGTGAGGTTTGATACCCAACACTAGCTGCTGCTCAAGCTGCAGAGCTCCAGTCACATCATATGACATCCCACAAATATTGATTTCAATGAATTCAATGAAAATCAATTAAACTCAGTGGAGGTAAGGGGATTCAATAAATTCAAATCAAAAGAAAAATTGAATGATTTTAAACGTTGTTGACAAAACCGTCTCATCACAAGCTCCCTTTAGTAGCCGTTATGGAGCTTTTGATCATCTCACACAATCTTCTTCAGCATGGAATTACAGATGTTTAAAGGAACATTTTTCCATTGGCTTAAAGACTGAGACTGAAAGTTCCCTCTTGACCTTGGAAACATAAACCTAATGATGTCATTTTAGTTTCACTTCACATTTACAATTAACTGTAGAGTGAGGGAATTAAACCCAGACACAGACTGAGGGTATACTGGACGTCTCCTGCAGATTAAAGAGACAAAAAACATGCCTGCAAAATTTGTCTGTACAGTAAGGTCGTGGAGCACCATTTAATATTCAGTGTAGAGCCAATTTCTCACACTCCAGGGTTACAAGAATTCAATCAATACTCCAAAGCAAATGGGAGGACCTCTGTGCTCTCTATCCCGGTTTCTTTGTAATCAATAACCTTTTATTTTTTCCCCTGCCCACTAGTGCAGAGAGTCAGTGTGGAGGGAGTTTATTGGAGCCCCTGATTCAGCTGCTGGAGTCAAAGTGTGCACACACTGAAGCTGATAGTGGACAAGAAAATGGAAGCGACTCATTCAAAGACAGTGCAGCTGCTAAAAGCTATGAGAGCCACACACACACACACACACACACACACACACACACACACACACACACAAAGCCTCTGTTGTTGTTGTCATGAATGAGAAGTCCTCTGGCTGTTAGCCGTGAGATCCACTGCGAGGAAACACCATCAGTGATGCAGTCAGTACGGAGGCGGCTGTTAGGCAGCAAAGTGAAAACAGCTTATTCAGGTATAAATGTTGCTGTTTCTTTGTAGAATAAGCAAGCAACACCTATTGTAGTAGCATACACACTCACACACACACACAAATACACGCATACTGAAAAAATCTGTGCTGAAACGATTAGTCAATTCATTGATTAGTCCAGCACAAATGACACAAAAATGCCAAATATTCTCTGGCTCAAGCTTCTCAGATGTGATTATTTTCTGCTGTTCTGTCTTATATGATAGTAAACAGAATATATTTGGAGAAAAGTATCTGAAAATGTTCATTTGTGCTCTGGGAAATTAAAATTGTAGTTAAAATAGACATTTTCCCCTATTTTCTGACATTCTATAGAGAAAACGATTAATCGATCAACCAAGAAAATAATAGTTTGCAACCCCTAAAAAGGACAGCAATTTAACTGCCTCAACTTAAGTTTGAGAATTCATTCTCAGCCTTGGAAACAGACATTGACAGAATAATTTCATTTTCATTTTTTAGCTGTTCTGGAGCTTTGACGATGCTTTCTTTCTTTGATCATATAACAGGATCTTCATCAGCAGACAGGGTTTCCCCTTGTCATAAATACATTTGAAACTAAAGTCTTATTCCAACAACAAGAGGGGAAAAGAGCTGTTCATGGAAGATGTAAATTGGAACATCTGCAATTCCTTTAAAACTGGGCAAACTCCATCTTCTGATGAAGATCATGTGTTGGGATTGAAAGCTCCACAACAGTTAATATATGTGCCTTGGTGTGAGATTGTTTTTTCAAGTTTTATAATTGATTGAAGTCATTTTCCAAGCAAACATGCTAAACATTTGTTGCTTCTTTGTCTTTTCTGACTGATTTGCTGGATCAACTTGAAGTAAAAACTGGGAACTATTTTGGAACTTTGAAACCTAAACAGATACCCGTCCAGAAAAATGCTATGTCTGCATTATTCATATGCAGGAAATTTGTTGAGATTAAATTATTAATGGATAGGTCAATTCAATTAATCAGAATTTACGACGAAAACTAAATTTAAGAAAAAACTATTTACAAACAACCTCTATTATTAAAGGCCATTTTGCTTTATAAAATTGTAACTGGCATGTTTCAATATTATCTGACCAGTCAGAGACCACATGGCTATATTAATAATTTTTTAACCAAGAGGACAATCTGCATAATAATCGACATTGAAAATAATGGTTAGCTGCAGCCCTACTTCAGTCGCTCCCACTGCTGCACGCACACCACACCAACGCCATCTTTAACAAACCCAGTCGCCATGGCAACACCTAGCCCTCTTCCTTCCTCCCCCTTTGGCTCTAAAGCACTTCACTGACACTATACATCTGACACGCTCGAGCCTCAGAGGAGCAAAGCAAACCTGCAGCCAACAACCTCTAATAGCCTCTTCTTGTTCCTCTTTAGCCGTGAGATGGCTTTTGTAATGTACCATCTACAGCCGAGGCGCCCCGGAGACACAAGTGATTTATTACGCTCGGGAAAGTGGAAGCATGCCCGTCACATGATGCAGATTCCTAACAACTTATCCCATGACACTTCCTCAATGAAAAGATCACCAGTAATCACACAAGGCTGGCTTACATGAAACTAGTCTTAAATGTTGTTTGAGCAGGCATACCGCCATGCAACACTGACCCCAGCCTTTGTGTCTTAAAAAGGAAGCGAGATCTACCCGTGATACCTCTACGCAGGCACGTGATAAGGCCGGAAACAGTAAAAGTATTTTAAAATTACAAAACTTAAAAAGTAAATATAATTTTGTATTTAAAAATGTAATTTTTTCTGTCTTAAATCATCTTGTGACCCCTTGGATTTATCTTGGGACCACTTGAGGCCCCGTGGTTATAGAGAGTGATCTTCATTAGGAATGCAACTAATGATTAGGCTATTTTTTTCCCTCGATTAACTGATTCATCTAGGGCAGCAACTAAAGATTATTTTCTCGATTAATCTTTCCATCTATAAAACATTAGAAAATCAGTGAAAAATCACAATATCCTAAAGCCTAAGGTGGTATTAAGTGTCTTTTTTTTGTCTGACCAACAGTGTAAAACCAAAAAGTATTTGATTTACTATGATGTAAGACAGAGGAAGGCACAACATTTTCACATTCGGCCACCTGGAACCATCAAAGTTTTGGCCTTTTCGCTTGAAAAAGTGACAAACAATTAATCGATTATCAAAATAGTATCTGATTAATTTTCTGTAGATCAACTAATTGATTAATCGACTAATCGTTGCAGCTCTAGATTAATCATTTTGATCATATAATATCACAACATAATGACAAACGGCCATCACAGTTTCCTAAAACACAAGGTGACGTATATCACATTACTCATGTTGTCCAACCAACAGTCCAAAACCCAAAGATATTCAGTATTTAATCACAAAAGACAAAGAAAATTAGCAAATACTCGATAACTAGATAACTGTTTATATGTTTTACTTGAAAAATGACTTCAAACGATCAACAGATTATTTTTCTGTCCATCCATCCATCCTTTTCAGGCACAAAGTTTTTTTTAACTGAATATACTGTATAAACTATGGGAATTACCTTAACCTATACCATCTATGTGTTCATAAATGTATCATCAGCAGGGGACCAGGATGCACTTCTGGATCACACAGCAGCATGGCGGGACTGTGTTGGCGTGAAGCAGTTTGCTGCTTTGATTATGCTGATTCAGCACCTATAGGCACCGTGCAGCAGAGTCAGACAGTATAGACACAACGGGGAATTTATAATCAGTGTCTGGGAAGATGCTTCCAAAACACCTCATACATAACACAGTTCCCATGGAGTTCAAAATAGTAGATTTGCCTTTTATGACTGATATGCAAAATCAGCATTGGGTGAACAAACTGGGAACTTTTTTCGGACTCTGAAAAGAAATGCTATATGTGTATTCAGCCCGTTCTCATTCCCACGGCATCAAATACAGACGCTTTGTCACAGCTGTCGGCGTTAGATATGGACCGGGCTTTCCATTAACTACGATGTAAACTCATCGAATCATTGAGTATCTTTTTAAGCAAAAGTGCCTGGAATATTTGATGATTTGCTTAAGCTGTGTCCAAAATCACTCATTTGTTCCCCCATTCACTACTCCCTGATACTCAGCAGTTTACTCTTCAGTGATCACATAACTGACATTTCACATACTTAGTGACCATCATTATATATACTATAAAATACAACTTACTGTGCGAGAAAGTAGTGAACATGCCATGGACGCTATACTTTCCTATATATACAATATGGTGCATAAATTTCACACTCAGAATTTGGACTCAAATAAATTGGTAAAGGTAAATGTAGGGCACTATATAGTAAATACAGATTGTGAAGACATCACATTGCATTCTGGGAATTGTATTTCAAAATTTAATTTAGGTAATTTTCTGATATTTTTATAGACAGAATAATTAATGGATTAATCAAGAAAATAATCAGCAGATTAATCAATAATACAAATAATTGTTAGTTGCAGTCCTAGAAATTTGAAATCCAAAAATGTTATAAAATACCATAAAGACACAAGGCCACTTTGGTATGTGTGTTTTTAAATGTGTTTCAAATGTTTGTTTGATGCTGCGCTCTGTCAAAGGAACATTACTGTTACTTTGTGACAAATAAAATTTATCTATCTATAAATGTATGTATAGATAGAAGTATGTTTAAATCATATACTGTATGCAGCTAGCATCATACACATATACAGCAAAATGTCTGTTAATTCATAGAATCAGGTTCATTCTGGCTTTCCATTTTCCATCACAGCGCTGCCTGCCATCTTTCATTAAACACAAAACAATGGATGACATTTATTCTGTGCCATGGCGGGGCACATTTCTTCGTATTCAACTGTTATTTCAAGTAGCTCTGCAACTCCACAGTTCAGCAGTTGCACAACACAGTGTGCCCTGGTATGTAATGACAGCTCGGCCCTTCCAAACCCCCCGGCCTTTAAGGAAATGCGGCCGGCCTTTCTCCCATGATCCCCTGTGAGGATCCTATCTCAGGCTCCAATTACCTTACAGTTCAAGCCAAAGCCAAAGCGCTGCTCTCTCGCCATCCATCCTCTGAACATGGAGGAAGCTTTAAGAGGATCCTTTCCATTTAGTGGTGTAAATTATCGACTTGAGTGTTCGTCCTTTGATGTTAGATACAGTAGCTTTGAAAAGATGCTCCAAATCTGCTCATTCAGATCATTTCAGGAGAGCAGTACGTAACTTTGAAACAATTTGAAACTATTGGGTTGTGGTAATTCTCAGAGGAACTGAGATACAATTAAAATTTTAATTGCATTGATCCAAAACCCAGGCATAGATGGAAAGGCTTAGGATGTCTGAAGCCATATTCTTGGCTACAAAGGCAAAAGGGACTAATAGAAAAGAATAAGTCTAATTGCTTTCAATCAACTAACGTCAGCCGGGGCTCGTGAGCACCAGATGTGACGTTCCAAGCTTGTAAGTGCAAATGGAAATTGGAAGCAAACAGTGACGTCTATGCCCACTGGGAATAACATAGTAAAACCTATAGTTATTTATACAGACAAAGAATAGAAAGACTTAGGTTTTAGTCTAATTAATTACATTAGAAATGACGACTCGTCTATCGTTGCTCCCAGCAACGCACCGCAAATCAAATGAGTGACCCTCATTTGTCACATGAGTTAATCCAATTAGGCACTCACTCAAATAAAAGCACTTTAACATGTGTGACACACACAAATCCACTCGTGCCTCTCTCTCTCTCTAAATGACCCTCAGCTATGATAGCTCCATGAGATTCAACACTGAATTTGTAGGTGCAATACTTGATTCATACGATTAATTCTACTTGATAAGAAAAACAAGAAATTATATTCTTTGTGTAGTTCATGAAAAGTTCATAAAAGCGATTCACTCTCTCATTCCCTGTAGCCAAACAATCCCCTCTTAAAGCACATCTGTGTTTGTTTTAGCTTTGTTGTTGCAGGTTAATGGGTTTGATGACCAGAAATGAGATGAGATAATTTCCTCATAACAAACTAGGAGGCAGAGGATTTCTACTCAGCTTGTTGACAGCAAAAACAGTGAGTGGGAATAACCATTATTTTCATAATTTTTCTGAATAACAATTTAATCACAAATTGTCAAATTGAGTGTTTTGTCCAGCTTACAGTGTGTACACAATTTACTAGTTAAGTATAAAACAGAAAAAGCATTGAATCCTCATCTTTCAAAATCTGGAACCAGCAGTTTTCTTGTCATTTCTGCTCCATAAATGACTTAAACCTTCAGTAGGCAGTATATTTTTGCTGAGAGATAAGCTGAGACTGTTGCCTGGTAATCAACCTCCAAATCACTGTTTGAATGTTTCTTTATATATATATATATGTGTGTGTACTGCGTCACTGTCCCGACGCTTTTGAATACCTTGAATATTTCTCACCGAGGCTTCGAAGCCCAAAAATTGGTATTCGGGACAGTCCTAAATTTACTGCTGCTCTTCCACCAAGTTGGGAGTCTTCAATGCAGCAGAGGCCGAGACATCCTGACCTTTAGTTCCTGGTAAAAAAAACACTGGATCCTACACTTCCAAAAATGCAACTCAATAGCATCTTTCGTAAGACTTGGCAAATGCTCATTTCTTTCAAAGTCCACACCTCCAATTTGTGACACATTCCCTCATGACTCATGTGTCGACTCGTCTCCAAGTCAAAGCTGAGACAACCCTGGTATTTTCTAAGACTCAACAGAAAGCTCCTCCAGAGCCACATAAACATTGAACAAATGTTTCTACAGGTTAAGCAGTATTAGTAGAGTAAACTGAACTTCATGTTTAAAAACAGTGGAGTGGCCCTTTAAGACACGAGGAAGAACACAATGTTTTTTGAATAAATTGACTTCTGTTTCAGGCATACATCACACTTTAGCTTATAGATTGGTATTCAATTGAACATGTACAGATTACAGATACACAGTGTCCAGCAGCCTGTTGTACTGTCCTGTATGCAGCAGTCCATCAGTCACCAGAGTTCAGTACCGTGGACAGAGACTGTGCTCACATGGAGGTCATCAGCACCTCACAGCAGCCCTGATCTGATCTAGCACCAGCTGCTCTCCAAATGATAAATCAAAAGAAATGTGCTGATCTGGGGGAAGCACAAGCTCTCTCTCTCTCCAGAGACCAGCTCTCTTTTTTTACTTCAGACATCCCTCCTCTCTGCCCTCTGCTGCTGCAGCCACCACAGGCTGCTGCTGAGTCTCTCACTGCATCTCTGCACAGCAACAACCACTACTACATGCTGTTAAATGTGTTTTATTATGTCAAACTGCTAAACCTTTATATGCATAGATCCTGATTCATTTTAAATGAGTGTCATGAAGCATGGGTAGGCTACAGTCTGGCAGTGCTTCAAGTTACCACACTTCAGCTAAACCTGCAGGTTTTTATGATGCAAACAGAGATGCTATAACAATGACTCTTCTCCTTAAAACAGTTCAATTGTAATGCTATGGACTTTAATTAAGACCATCACTGGTTGACTGGTAGCAGATGTAACGGAGCAGCAATATGAACTATAAATTAAGCTACTTTATCCACAACAGACCTCAGCTGGCTGTTGATACCAGATATGTGGTTATAGAATAAACAGAATAACCTACCTGAAGGTTTTTTTTTAATCCAGCTTCTTTGAATGTTTTGTTAAAATGTAATCATTGTCTTCACGAGAAGAGGCTGCCGGTAGGTCGCTGAGAGGAGCCGCCAGATGGGGGATGGTCTAGGATGCTAGTCAAGGTAACCATAACGGACAAGGATACTTCCGGGAAGCTCTTTCAAAATAAAACTTTTTTAATGCTAGAACGATAGGCGGAAACGTGAGAATGCTGACAAAAAATAATAGTATAAACAAAGTATATCAGAAGAAGAAGAAGAAGAAGAAATAAAAAAATAAACAAAATAAGAAAAAATAAAACAGATAAGAACAAGGAATGAAAAGAAAGAAGAAATAATTAAAAACAATCAATAAAAACAAAATAAAAATAATAGAATAGGAAAAATAAAGAATTCATGAAATTAAACAATAAAATCAACAAATAAAACAGATAAAAACAAGGAATGAAAATAATAATAATAAGAAATTAAAAAATAAGAAAAAAATAAGAAAAAGTAAAACAGATAAGAACAATGAATAAGAAGAAGAAATGAAAAAATATACAAAAAGACAACAAAATAAGAAATTAAAATAATACAATAAAAAAATAAAGAATGAATGAAATGAAAGAATAAAATCTCTTTTTTTATTGTATTATCTTCTCATTAGCACCTATGGGATTGTCACAATCTAATTTCGTTGTACTATGCAATGACAATAAAGGGCTTGAATCTTGAATCTTGAATCTTGAATATTGATGAAATTATTATTATTTTTTAAATAAACTCATGAGAGTCTTGGATAGAAATTGACATGACATGAAGACATTTTCATAAAATAAGTTTTATTTAAAAAAAATGAACAAACAAAAAAAACTCATATTTAAAACGTTTGTTTTACGTATAGCTGAATAACTGTAGTCTCTGGTCCACTATGACTGTAGTACTGTTGTTCCCCTCCGGACCAGCAGGAGGCGAGACATCCTCCAGTATCACCGGGGCGACAGGATAAACCTTCCCCAGCAACGAACAGTCGTTCCTTCCGGCTCCGGTCCCTTAAACAAGTGGAAAGGTAAAGACAGACCCGGCGTCCTAATCTAAAGATATCTTCAACATCTCATGCTCTATAAATACATATTGGTTCATATTCGACTGTCCTTAATGTCACAACTGAATGTTTAACCGTATTTCAGCGTTAAACTCTTTATAATGGAGGATATTGGAGTTAGAAGTGGGGAAGTGAAGCCGACTCTGATCTTCACTGTGATGGCTGCCATGTTTCCTCGGTTACCGCGAATTAACCTTAGTTGATGTTAATGTGTATTAAAGTGTGTTGCTATCGTGATGTGAACACTTAAAAACAAACCTAGTATGTTGATCTACTAACACGTTGGTTTGAAGGCTTTCTGCTGCTGTATTTAGATCAGTATTTCATAGTGAAGTTGGCTAACATGCTAGTCAGTTAGCATGCCATCAGCTAGTGTGTGAGCTGCTGTCTGTAACGTGTTCTTGTGTGAAACTGATGCATATGAAATGATGTCTTTGTAACACAGATGCTGATGCCCAAGAAGAATCGCATTGCTATCTATGAGCTCCTCTTCAAGGAGGGAGTCATGGTGGCTAAGAAAGATGTCCACCTGGCCAAGCATCCGGAGCTCGCTGACAAGAACGTGCCCAACCTTCATGTGATGAAAGCGATGCAGGTGAGACACTAGAGGATGATTGTTGTTGAACTCTGACAAGTTCATCAGTTTTATGTGGATGTAGCCTGAACAACCGGGCTGTATATATGTCAGCAGTATCTGCTTCCTGTAGAGCCCAGGTGAACACAAGTGTAGAAAGATCTGAGTAGTACTGACATTAAATCATTAGAGAGATGGATAGATACTGTAGATAGATAGATAGATGGGTAGATGGATAGTAACTTTATTGATCCCGAGGGAAATTGAAGTTTCCAGCATCACAGTTCCACAGTGCAAAACATGTTAGTAGTGCAAAATAAGAAGTACAAACAAATATACCAGATATAAAAATACAGGAAGATGAATAAAACTGTTAAAACTGAATATAGTGCAGGGTAACAGCTGTACACGACTATTAAAAAAGTGAATGTAGTGCAGAAGAGACTGTTAAAAAGTTTTACAAAAGCTCAGTTTTCAGTGACCTAAAGCGCTGTTTGGGTGTGGATAAACCGATGGATGCCCGTGACCCGCATGTATGCTAATTAATGGGAGGCATTGAGACTTTGCTGGTGGTACGCACATGAATAGGGGGAAAAATGTTGTGTGGAACCAGTCTGATTAATTTTAGAACAATACAAATAGTAGTGTGTGTAGATGCTAGCAAGGCTGACATGATGCAGGTTAAAAAGATTTATTAGGAAAGCAAAACATATACTAATCTAATATTTTTGACATGGAAGAGACATGGGTCAGGCTCATCAAGCTACAGTGTCAGTCAGTATCAGGGGAGCCTTTTGTTTTTAAAACTAGCAGTTTGGGCAAAGTTGAACTTGTATTTTTCACATGCACAACACAACCTAATGAAAATCATGATTATAAAGAAACATTAATATTCTAGATGAGGGTATTTCAATAAAACTCATTGGGGCTTTTTGTTGGAAGCTGTTGGTTTATGTTGAGGGAGGTAGGTGGGCATCAGAAAGAAAGAAAAAAAAATTTCTAAAGGGGGTCCATGGCAGAAAGTTTAGGAACCATTACCTGAAAGAATACACTTACGTAGAAGCATGCTTACAGTAGATGAGTTGGTGATACTCTACTCACTGTGAAAACTACATTATGTTTGTGCTTTTCCTCCAGTCCTTGAAGTCCTGTGGGTATGTCAAGGAGCAATTTGCCTGGCGTCATTTTTACTGGTACCTCACCAACGAAGGTATCCAGTACCTGAGAGACTTCCTCCACCTTCCCCCTGAGATTGTGCCCGCAACCCTGCGCCGCCAGACTC
>CAKALG010024588.1:0-10014 GCA_916700815.1 Helicolenus hilgendorfi
GGCTGTGAGCTAGCCAGTGGGGCACGCTCACATGCACTACAAGCATGCATGGCCGATCCGGCTATGTCAACAAAGCACGGAGAAGCTCTGATTACAACACACAGAGAGAGCAACTTCATTCTCTGCTCAGGTAGACATTACTCCTCTATATCTTTACATAGAAAATAGTCGTTTGATGCTATTATAATCCTCTAGATACCGTATAGAGAACCTTTAACCGAAATAGTCCTATAAAGTAGTAAATATGAACTGTTATGACTGAAAATGACTTACATTACATTAAACGCCCACAAGGAACTTCTGACTTCACACACAAAACAGCACAAACTGTCTCTATCAGCTTGATGCACATAACAAGGTGAAGGCTTCAATCAAGCACAGTTAAGAGTACTGTCCAATCAGCTTCCTAACATTATGATAAGGTTGACTAGTCAAGATCAGTTTGTATTCACCCCTCTTGCCATCCCTTAGTCTCCATTCCCTCATCCTTATTTCTACCACACCTGTGTCTAAGAGTTAAACAGGCTTGTCAACACATCTATGTAGTTTAACATGCTTTTCCCTTAATTACAACACACAGTCACATCTACTTTATAATAGCATGTGCTATTAACTAATCTATCTTGCCCCGAGGAAAGAAAAATGACCTTGAAAGGCATGAACATCTGGGTGAAGACCTTCAGGTGGAGGCTTTGAATGATCACCAGCTGGATGAAGATGTGTGACACTGTGGGAAAAGGGGGAAAAAGGGGTTTAAAGTTATACCTGTGCAAAGAGCAACTAACATAGACATGCTTATACACAGTTTTCATCTCAAAGTCAAATTTCAGATTGTAAAAAAAAGTAAAATTTATGTCAAACCTTGATTTTTGTGAGGCATCATATGGCCACTGAATGAGTCCTGGCATGTGACACCGGTGGCTATATCAAAAACGTAATGCTTTTGGCACTGAATAGTCCATGTGAGACCTAGGTTCAATATTTACACAATCAGTGTTTTTATATGAAATGAACTACTGTAATGACTGTTTCTAAAAAACATCCAAACAATGGATGGGAAGGAGACATGATTTACTTATTATTAAACCAAACGTTTTATAAACAGGGATAGCCTATTATTTGGATAACAATGAAAGAAAACATCTTTTGCCTTAATGGGAGGAGGTAGTTTAGATTGTCATAGAAAACAATGCAACTTCATTTTTCAAAGTCATCAATATAAAAAAAAAAAATCAAACAGGATCAGATTTTAGAAACACCTACCGGATAAGTGCAGGAGATCCACAAAAGAGCTTCGTTTCCAATTAGCGGGGCAATAGACGGACCTATGGGCCAAACCATGAGGACCCTGTGAGGGGCTATGCGGACACCAACATGGAGTTTCCCAGTGAGTTATACACAGGATTTTTTTTTCTTTAGTAGATAATCTATTTTCACGCTTTACGCAAAGGCATGGCTGCATGGGTTGATGTTTTAATCGCTCACCGTGGTGCGTAAAAGGGCCCGTCCTCGGGAGGTAAATAAAAGGTTTTGAAAAAGCACAGCGGTGATGCAAAGTGTGGTAGGTGACTGCTCTCTCCAGCAAGCAGCACACACGTTTTAGTTTAGACACGGACCTGCATGTAGGTCGGAGCGCTGCTGCTGCTGGGATCAGCGCACTGGGGTCCTTGTTGGATTTGTTGGATTTGAATGGTGTAACTTGAGCGATATATATTTAAACACACAATGTTTCTAAAAGATGCGGCACCTGTTTGCGAATGTTGCAGAAAACGAGTAGAGGTAAGAAGCGCTACTTTGTGTGCATTGCATTGCGTTGCTGCAAACGTGTTCTAGAATACTGAGCATATAGAAGTGTTATCTATATGCTCAGTATTCTAGAACACGTTTGTTATATGCTCAGTATTCTAGAACACGTTTTTCACGTATCACTGTTAAGAGTTTCCTAGTAAAATAACAGTAAAGAACTGATGGCAGCAGGGTTGCTCTTTATGTTACTGTAAAATTAAAATGATTATACTGTCGCTGAAATTTACAGCTTTGTACTGTTAATGCAAAATACAGTGTGAACTGGTTGTTTTTATTTTTATTTCACAGTATTTTACAGTTAATTTACTGTTTAAAGATGCATTATATAGCCACCTTTCTTTTACATTATCTTACTGATTTGTTTTAATGCACTATTTAGTTTTTTTTTTGCCTAGATGAATAGACTTAGCAGATTACAGACAGGAATAGTCACACTAAATACAATTAAAGGCACTTTGTTAGGAAAAAGGCTATAATAGACTTGTTGACACTTTTCCCAAAAATGTGTGTCTCTAACTACAAGCAGAGAATGCAAACCAGAACAACATGTGAGTGAAGAATTCACTGATTTTACAATCATGTACAATGTACAAGCCTCACATGTGCAGATCAGGTCCCAGAATTAAAGAAATACTGCATGAAACTGTTACTGATGATACTTTAGACATCTGATCAGCAAGTGCTGTTTTTTAAGAATGCATTATTAGTTAAAAAACAGCCTATGAGTGTAATTTAACAGGTTTTCTTATGTATCTTTGCTTCTTTTGTCAGTAAAGCACTGCTTTTAGCAATAACAGGTTAATACTGTTGAAATCCTGCTGTAAATTAACAGCAATCGTTTACAGTGTAGCGCATTCAGTATTTACAATACTGAATCTTGAGATTATATACAGCCTCTCTGGAGGTCTGGATTTCTGTGAAAGCTGTCCTCTGATTTGTGCCAAACTCCACTTCCATGTTCTAAGTCCTGTTTCTGCACGCTTCATGGTTGTATTTATTCAACACAGTTCATGGGAATGAATTGTGTAAAGCCACTTCCTAGAAAGCTGCATTAGGCTATACTGCTGAACTATAATCCTCTCAATAGCTATTAATCGTTTGAGCTATAAAGCTCAATCACTTCCAAATGGAGCCAAGTTACTGTCAGGTGATGGACGTTTAACAAAGCTAATAATGTGTGGAATAGACAATAGATAACTTTTTAAAACTTCTGATGAAGCATCCTGTTAAGCCTGGAATTTACAGAGTTAAGCAAGGCACTAAATCTGCTGGAGTTGCTGGTTTGATTCCCCACTAAAGATGCATCATTTCCTGTTACTGTAAGCCGATGCAGATACAGCGGTCTCCTGAGGAGCTGCTGAGCACTGATGACCACTCTCTTTTTTCTGTCTTGCTCACTCAGTCGTGATTCTCTAGCATGACACAGCAGGCTGAGACTAAAAGCTCGAATGCCAAAGGTGAATCTGCAGTTTTTTGGCGCGGTCGTCACATACCGGTGTCAGCAGAAAAGAGCAAAAGGTTATCAAGGGCTGTCAGCTATAAGGGATTCCAGCGAAGCCGGACAGGAAATGATGTCACACCTGTGTCATCTGATAGCTACTTATTTACAACTCTGCACTTTGTCATGGGGAAGACCCATTCAGAAATAGAAAGGAGGTGGCAAAGCATTACCATTCCATACCTGAGATGCCCCTTAAATAGCATCTCCCTGTCAGAACTCTGTGACATTTAACCATCAGTTCCACATTCGGCTCAAATTGCTGAGCTCTTTCTGTGCACCTGCTAGATATGAATTTGTTAAAATAGAACAGGCATCGGCTCACGTGAGCGTCCGGCCATCTTCTCACAGCCTCTGCCACATACCTGGAGTGAAGCTTGCCATTATCCAAAGCACTGCCACTTGTGGACTACTGCGTCCGATTTAAAATAGTAACATGGTTTTGGCAGCTGATCACGACAGACTAAGGTGTGTGCGCACACAGTTTAGATTGATGCATTCTCACGTAGGCAGCGGCGGAGGTGAAAAGGCCAGCGATAATCCTCAAGCTGAGTCACACACACTTATTTAAAGTGGCTGCGTTGTGGAAAGCGACAAACGTCAGAGTGTATGGGAAGGAGGCCATTGGTTTGTCTGCGCAGACGTCACTTCACCTCTGAAACTGCTATATGAGTCGGTACATGTTAAAGGTTATTTAAGCGTCATAAGTATGCCTGGGACCGCATTGTAGATCATAATGTGATGATAAGAGGGACCACAGGAGTATCACAGGAGGATCTGTAAAAGACCATATGCACGAAGATTTAAAGTTTGTGATTTACTTTGAAGTGGACAAATGTCTGCTAGTGAATTTACTAGTGTCTGAGTAAAGTGGAGCAGCAACTTAACAGCCAACAGGACGGAAACAAGCCCAGCAGTAGGATTTATTCTGTGTCAAATACTGTACTTTGTAATTAGTCCCATTCAGTATTCATTCCCTACTGTACCATGCTTACAGCTTGTACCCATTGAGTAGGGTTGATTAAAATACTTAATCGAGATTAATCACATGATTGTCCATAGTTAATCGTGATTAATCGCACGTTTTTTATCCGTTCAAAATGTACCTTAAAGGGAGATTTGTCAAGTATTTAATACTCTTATCAACAGGGGAGTGGGCAAATATGCTGCTTTATGAAAATGTATGTATATATTTATTATTGGAAATCCATTAACAACACAAAACATTTAGCATAAAACATATGGGTGCCCTCCGGTAAAGAAAATGGTATAAAGTGCGAACATGTAGAACATGATAAACTGCCCTCGAGATGCAGTGCACTAATGGGTGCCCTTAAATGACAAATATTGTCCAGAAACCCTCACTGGTTCTGCATTTAGCATAAAAAATATGCTCAAATCATAACATGGCAAACTACAGCCCAACAGGCAACAACAGCTGCAGGGACCCCTCTGAAAATGGCCATGCCAGTTTTTCCTCACCAAACTTTAGCGCAAGTTTGGAGCATTATTTTGCCACTTTTGCGACAAGCTAGTATGACATGGTTGGTACCAATGATTCCTCAGGTTTTCTAGTTTAACATGATACCAGTATCTTCACTCTAGATTTAAAACTGAGCCCACTACAACCTAAAAATCGCAAGTTGCATTAATTCCTTAAGGAAATTAGTGACGTTAAAACAAATTTGTGCGTTATTATCACGTTAACTTTGACAGCCCTAATTATGAGTAAATTATAATTCTCAATGAGCCTATGCATGACTCTGAAAATGCCCATCCATAACTACTGGTGAATGTTTCATTTATTTTATGTGCATGTATCGGTGTATGTGTGTGCTCATATTTACTAGATTGCAAGTCTGCAGGGATTATGTATGTTTACTCAGGGGAACAGGGAGCAAGCGGCAATACTGTTACTAATGCACACATTAGTGAAGTTGTAGGACACTGTGCATAACTACCACTACGTACATACAGTTTACAGAAGGTTTCTGTGAAACATGGGGCTGTTACGCATCAGATTTATCGAAGATCTAAGTTTTCTAGACACAGACTGATTCTGTGTGTCATCGACAGTGATCCATGATGCTAGAGGAAAGGGGGCATGGAGGTTAAGCTGATTATACAAGCACCACTACTAATGTACTGCTAGTATATTCCTAATGTTATCTCTTATTATCCCCTCAGTGGTAGCAAACCCGCAATATTAGAGTCAACTTTTGTGCCATTCAGATCAATTTGTTCTAGTTATCTGGGAGTCGGGGAATTGAATCTGGCTTGTATTTGACCCGTCTGCCTGGGAAGATCTTCTGTATTTTCTATCATCCTTCTGCGTCACACATCCAGGCTGCTGTGAAAGAGCGCATTCAGCATGTGGCACAGAGGAACGAGGCTGGGTGCCCCACATGACCCACAACAGTAGAACCACTCTCATTGCCAAGTGGACCCTTGGAGTTCAGAGTATGCTGTGCTCTCAATGGATGTTAGAAGCTTGTCTGAAGTTTGAATTCCTTAATAAAGCCAACTAATAGCTCAATTGTAGAACCACCCTGTTCTAGATAAGGGTTAAGCAACGAAACCGCCATTTCTGCATTGTCATGATATGTGTAGGTTTCTGTTCATAATCCAGGATATCACGTGGTTTCTTAGGTGTCATATGCAATAATGAAACAAAATGAATGAGCTACTGCTGAATCGTGCTGATTTCACATGAAGTCTGTAATCTGTATTTCTATACTGGCAAGTCTATAATGTCTCATAACTACTGTAACGTTTATGAAAGACTGATCCCTGAGCAGCTAATTTATCCAGAGCCCTGCAATATATTCAAGCGAAGGCAGAGTGGCAACTCAAAGGGTATTGTTTTGTTAAGAAGATCAATAATCTGGGGCTGTCAATCGATTAAAATAGTTAATCGCAAATTAATCACACATTTTTTAGCTGTTCAAAATGTACCTTAAAGGGAGATTTGTCAAGTATTTAATACTCTTATCAACATGGGAGTTGGCCAATATGCTGCTTTATGCAAATGTATGTATATATTTATTACTGGAAATCAATTAACAACACAAAACAATGACAAATATTATTCAGAAACCCTCACAGGTACTGTGTTTAGCATAAAAAATATGCTCAAATCATAACATGGCAAACTGCAGCCCAACAGGTAACAACAGCTGTCAGTGTGTCAGTGTGCTGACTTCACTATGACTTGCCCCAAACTGCATGTGATTATCATAAAGTGGGCATGTCTGTAAAGGGGAGACTCGTGGGTACCCATAGAACCCATTTTCATTCACATATCTTGAGGTCAGAGGTCAAGGGACCCTTTTGAAAATGGCTGACAGTTTTTCCTCGCCAAAATTGAGTGCAAGTTTGGAGCGTTATTTAGCCTCCTTCATGACAAGCTAGTATGACATGGTTAGTACCATAGGTCACTAGTTTCATATGATGCCAGTACCTTCACTATAGCTTTAAAACTGAGCCCACATACATACTTATCTGCTTAACTCTGGATCTGAATAGCTCATAGGATATCAATGGTAAGAATTAAGTATTTGTAGACAAATGAATCATATGTCATTAGCCCTGCAGGTCAGATGCATAAAAAAGTCACCAGATGTATTTTCACATATATATATAACCATGAAATACCACGACTGACGTCACCAGAGGAGGGCAGTGGGTCGAGGTATTACAAAGGACGCAGTTGTTCCTAAAGTCTTGTGGTGGTGTTATATTTATAATGTGGGAAATCAAATGAATATCTTTTTTTTTTTTATAATGGTGATGGTTCATTTCTGATGGTGAGCTGGTCATGAGCAGGTTTATCCCTGCAGGAATGTGTCCTTAAATCATGGCTGTCACCTGTCACAGGGGTAACTGGTTTAATTCCCCTCAGTAGTCATAACTGAGATGAACTTTACCAGGTTAATAATCTCACATGGTCCAGGTGTACAGTAAAGCTGGCCCGTGTATAACTGCATGAATCTTGTACTAACAGGTACAACCAAGCCATCGCAGTTTGATTAAAGACAGGATCATCATACAAATCGCAAGATTCCTGCCAATACGCAGCCCCTCGTCAACTGACAGTCATGCAGATAAGTGAAACACGTAGAAGACAACGAGTTTCACTATTAACTTTTCATAAGAGTGCTTGTTCTGCAAATCATATGAACTATCTTGCTTCCTCATATTACATTACGTCAGTCTATTACCGTGATTTAGATCCTTTAGACAAAGGTTAGTCCTCATAAATAGATACAGTCCAAAGGGGTCCCAAAGTGTGTCTCACAGCTGCTGCTTACTTGCTCCCTAGAGCAAATCAGCTTGTTTTCATTCTGTTTTGATTGACTGTATTTGTGTTTCTGTCATGGCAGGACTGCTTGCCTTGCTGTTGATGGTGTTGGAGTGGACCCGGCCAGGCCTACCGTCCCCGCTGAGGCCCATCTGTGACCTGAGGGTCCTGAACCATTTCATTAAGGAAGCACGAGACGCAGAAGTCGCTATGGTGAGAGGAAAATGTATGGTGAAGCTTGCTGCAGAGATAGCCTGGTCCTGGATTCACCCATACTGAATGTTTATGTACCATTGGATAAAAGTACCCTAAGCACTAACATTGTTCCTTTCTTGTTTTCTTAGAAGTCATGTAGAGAAGGATGCAGCCTGTCAGAGTCTGTCACTGTTCCCCAAACCACAGTCGACTTTGATGTCTGGGAGAGGAAAAATGTAAGTAACCATCGAACACAGTTGAATGTTAAAACAGACAATGGACTCAGGGGGCGGGGGAGAGTGCCCCTATGATAGATAAAACCTGATAAAGTGCCCTCTAGGGTGCCCTTCCAGTGGAGAAAACGAGATGCAGTGCACTAATGGGTGCCCTTAAATGGAGAAAATGTGATAAAATGCCCTCTAGGGTGCCCTTCCAGTGGAGAAAACAAGATCAAGTGCCCTCTAAGATGCCCCTGTGGTAGATAAAACATGACTAAGTGCCCTCTAGGGTGCCGTTCTAGTTGAGAAAAGGAGATGCAATGCACTAATGGGTGCCCTTAAATGGAGAAAACGTGACAAAATGCCCTCTAGGCTGCCCTTCCAGTGGAGAAAGCGAGATACAGTGCACTAATGGGTGCCCATAAATGGAGAAAACAGCATAAAATGCCCTCTTAGATGCCCTTATGGCAGATAAAACTTGATAAAGTGCCCTCTCGGATGCCCTTCCAGTAGAGAAAACGAGATAAAGTGCCCTCTTGGATGCCCCTATGGCAGATAAAACATGATAAAGTGCCCTCTAGGCTGCCCTACAGGCTAGAAAACTTTCTGCGTACTGGTGCCCCACCGCATGCAGCTGGTGCCATTTTTATTTTTTCCGCCCCTGCCCCTCAGACAGCCTGAGTCCACCACTGCGTAGAATCATACTTCTTGGATATTTCTAGATGTCATTATCTGTGTTTCAATGAGTTTTTTGGGGACCTGGAACTGTGGTTAATTTCTAATGAGAGAGCTGATTACCTGCTTCCTTTGTTCCGTATCGCTTTCATAATGAGACTCTTAAACTCTTGCCCTCTCTATTTTTTTTGGCAAGGGATTAGAGCAAGCCGGGGAGGTGCAGTCTGGCTTATGGCTCTTACAACAGGCCCTCAGCTTGCTACGGACCTCAGTCACCAACACAGCACTGCACAGCCACATAGACAACTCCATCAGAAACCTGCTCAGCATCAATGCTGTGCTGCGTAGCCTCAACATCCAGGTGAGTTACAGCAGTTACAAATACAAAAACAGCAGCAGCTCTGTTTACAGGGAACCTTTTGTCAACTTAATGGTATGAAAATAGCCTACTGTGACATCACCCATTGGTTTGTGGACTGCTGTTTTGAAGCCTCAAGTTCGGCATTTTGGTTGTCGCCATCTTGTTTTTTTGCAACCAGAAGTGACCCAAGAGGGTGAAGCTCAGTACGACCGAACTTTGACATTTTTAGATGACCAAAAAGATTATAATTAACTTCCATGAACTGTAAACACATTGTGAAAGTGTTAACGTTGTAAGATGAAAACACGGACAATTCTTAGACCGGACAACACCGCGGTAGCGACCTGTCAATCACAAGGTAGCCCCGCCCTAAAGCATCCCCTGCTTCATGGTCTATTTGACTCTAAATGGGACCATAATTTACTAAATGAACATCATGCTGTGTTAAAGAAGACTTGAAACTAGCGATTGAGACCATAAACTCATGTTTACAATGTTTACTGAGGTAATAAATCAAGTGGGAAGTAGGCTCATTTTTTTATAGACTTCTATACAATCAGACTTCTTTTAGCAACCAGAGGAGTCGCCCCCTGCTGGCTACTAGAAAGAATGCAGGTTTAAAGCATTTGCGCCATTGGCTTCGCTTCTCAGTCCCGGAGGTTGTCCACTATTTACAAGCTAAACGCCATGAAACTTGTCAATAAGATGCAAATCTCTGTACTCCTACAGGCGGAAACTAAAAAAATATATACATCTTCCAAGTTAAGACAAGAGCAACATGTTGCTTTGTATTGTCTTTCAGGAATATACCCCACCAGCAAGTGCAGCGGGGCTTGAGGGAACATGGAGGGTGTCCTCGGCAACAGATTTGCTCCAAGTCCACGTCAACTTCCTGCGAGGCAAAGTGCGCCTCCTTCTGTTGGATGCACAGGCTTGTCAGCAAGATGTCAGCTGATCAGCT
>CAKALG010024589.1:0-11817 GCA_916700815.1 Helicolenus hilgendorfi
AGCGCACATGTTACACATATTTTTAGGCCTATTGCTCTGTTTCATGGTTATGATAAACATTTGAAAGACAACAGACTCTGTGGCACCTTTGAGGCCTGAAGTGTCTCAAATTCTGCAGCTCTACTTTTAGCAAATTCATTTTTCACAAGCTGCTCAGAAATAATACTCAGTGGCCTTCAAATGAAACACCATGACACCCAAAGTTACAACTATAGCTATGTCTGAGAACCACACAGAAATGATATATTCATCTTCACTTTTTCTACAGCAGAAACCTTTATGATATAGATTGGTGGTGAAAAAAATGTGATTGGGTCATTCTTATAGGTAGCATAAACATGCTGAACATACACATATGCAAGAAACTGCATGTTTTTCGCCCCCAAACTGCATTTGATCATCATGAAGTGGGCATGTCTGTAAAGGGTAACTTGTGGGTATGCATAGAACCCATTTTCAGTCACATATCTTGAGGTCAGAGGTCAAGGGGAGCCCTTTGAAAATCGCCATGCCGGTTTTTCCTCACCAAAATTTAGCATGAATCTGTATTGCTATTTAGCGATCTTCCCGACAAGCTAGCATGACATGGTTGGTGACAATGGATTCCTTAGGTTTATTAGTTTCACGTATCAGTTAATTCCCAATACCTTGAAAACTGATATATAGTAATACAGTGGATCTGTGGACCTGTGTCTTTTTTTTTGTCCCCCATCACTTATATTGAAATTGCAGTGAGATGTGATCTCTTAAGGGCCGGTGTGAACATGATGAATGATTACAGCAAGCAAAACCTGTTTCAAAGTCCATATGGGCACCTGACTATTGTTTTAAGACTGATGTGAAAAATTGCAAACCTATCCTTTAACACACGTGATTTCCTACTAAAACATCCACCTCAGAGAAATATTAGACAATAGTGCTTCTAGGTGGTTGATAAGGTTTTTTTTAAGTAACTTCCAACACAAAAACCTCCAAACATCTCTCAGCCAACCATTACAGTCATTGGTGGAAAAGTCACATGAAGCTGTAAAAGCGCCAGACCATCTGGCAGCTCCGAGTTGAAAGACTTCCACACCTGCAGCGACTGGAGGATCTCCTCTGAAGCTGCAAGCAAACCGCCACCTTAACAGGCATTCACGAGCGATCTCACAGACACTTACCGCCATGTTAAAACACTAACAGACCAATTAGCACTAATGTGTGGTGGCTGGCTCCTCCCCCTGTTCTCACAGGGCTGTGTCGCACACACACACACACTCACACAAACACACACAGTAGAAAATCCTGGAGTTGTCTTTCCATATTCGAAGCTAAACAACATTTATATTCTAAGTTTTCAATAACTACAGCAATCGACTGCAGAAATCACCACTGGCATGTCTGAATATTGAATGTCCAGTGTAACAGCAGCTCTGTAGTGACCACCTTTAGGAATGTCTGAAGCTACACTTACAGACTTGCGTTGAGTGGTGATGACCTTGTATTTGACTAATAGTTTGAATAGCCAAATGCAGCTTCTCATCCGTGTTTGGTGTCAGTCAGTGAGAGAAAGCGAGAAAACGTGGATGGGTGGATGGGTGGGAGGGTGAGGAACTTACCTGGTGGACACAGGCAGTTGTGGGAAGCCTCCCTCGTCTCCCGTGTCTTCGGTAGTCGCGCTGCAAGCTTCTGCACAAGAGGGAACAGAAGAATGGGAATGTTAGAGCGCACTAACATTTTAACATTTTGTTTATGGAGCCCTTAAAGCTTCAGTAGGCAACAAGTTTTTGGGCATCATTGGGCAAAAATTCCATAATAACCTTTCAGCATATTGTAATTCAAGTGTTCTGAGAGAAAACTAGACTTCTGCACCTCCTCATGGCTCTGTTTTCAGGCTTCAGGAAATCTAGCCTGTGACGGGAGACTTTGACCAATCACAGGTCATTTCAGGGAGCGTTCCTATTGGCTGTGCTTCGGCTGGTGGGCGTTGCTTTGCCCCATTTCTACCCACCGCTGCTTTAATACTCAATCCATCAAAAAACTATCTAACTAACTAACAAAACAATTTCAACTCAAGGTCCACTTATTTCAAGACTTTTTGACTGTATTACATTGAATATGTTTACATGCACACTCATATTCCACTATTATATTGATTATGACAATATTCTCATATTTTAAACAGATCATGTTAACAGCAAATTCCGTTTGGATTTACATTTACATACAGCGCGTTCAGAATATGCGTCTCAATTGGTGTTTTCACGGTTTGCGACACACGGCCTGTTGCGTGTTTACAGTCAGCTCTGTGCGTTGAATGCAAACCAATTAGCCGACAGTTTGCAGAGATGCATGTCCAAAAGAAAAGAAGGAGAAACACACCTACTTTGAACAGTATGAAAGACTTGAATGTCAACAGGTTTTTTGGAAATCGGAACGCAGACATTTTCATGAAGGTGGTTGAAGGAATGAAAGAGGGAGGCTGTGTTCGCACAGTCCAACAAATCTGCCATTCAGATAACATGTTTGCTGTAGTAGTCTGAATCCTGGAAAGTCCATATAAAACTATGGTTACATTGTTTCATTCTCAAGGTTTTGGTTTTACTTTAAAACCATCACCAGGAACATGCAGAGGTATCATTATTAAAAACTACATACAAACTCAATGCTCAAATTGGAACTGCAAATATTGTCTATTATTCTTTCATTGTTTAGCACTAGGCCCGCCAACACCCTTTAGTCTTTCTCCAGATACCAAAGTGTGACAGTTGACCTCATTAGAGAAACAAAAGCCTGCATGCGATTTGACCCTGAACAGAATAGAACACCATCCGTGTACATTCTCCGCAGTATAGTGGTCAGTCCCACTGGTGCTGGCGACTAGCAGAGCAATGCCAGTGCGGGCTGTTTAGAGGCCTGCAACAGGTGTTGAAGGGGATGTTATGAAGGCTTGTCATTCTGAGCACTGCTGCAGTATTCTGGGTACAGCCTGTTACCTCCGTGTGACTGTTATCCCCCGTTTGTGTGAGGACGGTGCACCTGCTGCCACACGGACGATTTAAATGTTGGTAGCCCTTCTGCAAGTTTTGTGATTTGTTTTTTGGTGCATTTTTTTTGGTTAATTACTGACATATCCATACTGCTTTTTTGTTTGTGTAATTTCAAAAAAAAGTCTGGTCAGCTATTATATATGTTCCCCCAGTTTGTTAGGTCAGATTAGTCTGTTGGGGTCTATTCAGTTTATGTTGAGTTAGCACAGTTATGTTTAGTTGACCTCTTTTATGGACGCTAGAACTTTGTTACTAATCACCTGTGACTCCTCATGCCTGCCAGCTTAGTCCCTTACAATGACCATGGGTCCAACCAGGAATCATTAAAGCTTCAGTAGGCAGGAAAAAAACTAGACTTCTGCTCCTCCTCATGGCTCTGTTTTAAGGCTTTAAAAAATCTGTGACCAATCACAGGTCATTTCAGAGTGAGAGTTCCTATTGAGCGTTCCTATTGGCTGTGCTCCAGCTGTTGGGCTATGCTCGTAATTTCCTCAGCAGATCTCAACATGGCTGCCGGGTCACAAATTTCCTCATCTTACAGCTAGGCTTTAGAAAATCTAGCCCGTGACGGGAGACTTTGACCAATCACAGGTCATTTCAGAGAGAGAGCGTTCCTATTGGCGACCGGAACTTTTCAAGATTTCCTGGAGATTTCACAATGGTTGCCGTGTCACAAACTTTCTAATTTTACAGCTAAACAGTACACACAAGATGTTTCTGAAAACATCTGAGGAGAGAAATAGGCATTATAACAGAATATTGATTCATATTTGATCAGCGCTGGCTAGTTTGACCGTTTGGTTGGAATTTGCGAGTGATCATAGACGGCAGCTGGACAGCAGACTCCAGATCAGCTCTTACTGCTTGTTTTCCTCTAGCCTGTGAAATCTTGCAGATGCCTTTAAGAGCACCGGAGGACACAGAGGAACACGACCTTCTTTTTTTAATCATATTTGCTCCATTTGTACCCACTGCAGCTTTAAGGCGAAATGCGTAACATTTGCTTGTCCGTTTTTCGTGTCAATGGACGAATGTGTACAGTATCGTCTGAACATGTCTAAATCCTCTCGTTGTAGAGCAGGGTGAAAAATATCGTCTTTGAAAGCCTTTTCTGTGTCCCATGATAAGTCAAGTTCAAAGGGTTTCAGACGCTGTATCCAACAAGCATTTAGTTTGAAGCTCATTAAGGCCTTAATAAGCAAAAAGGCTGAGGAGAAACCGGATAAAACAACTCAAAAATAAATATATGTCCCACATGCCTTACATGAGTATTTCATCCCTTAAATAAGGGTTTGGCTATGAAACACCCTCTTAAAAAGCTATGACTGCCTCAAAATAACCAGGAGTTCCAAAGTTAAGTTCTCTCGTCATTCAGAAGTCTCTTGCAGAATCAATCGCAGCAACTGCACTCTCAGACACACATTTCCCTTGACCCGCTTCGTATTATTCATGAATACTTCCAGGAATTCATTTGGTTGCTACTGGCAGACCCCACAACTCACAACTGGAGAAGTCTTTAGTGAGCCTTAATCCCGAGAGCCAGAGCTCTCCGTGGTCCAACCTGAAGCAACACAACTGAAAGACACATTCTCCAAACTAGATAATGGAGGTAATGCAGAGTGGAGATTCAGCTCAATTGTAACAAAAAGAGCTGCACCCATAACCACATCAACGCTCACAACAGAAGCAGAGTCTGCCAGAGGGAGAGTAATGTATTGTCATTAGCTTTTAACTCGTGTTGTCACTTACACATTCTCCTACAGTCTAATGCCTGTGTGCTACATACATTATACACTGTTTTGCTCTGTATGAAACATTAATCTCATAAACTGAGGTAAACGTCAACGAGTAGAGCCAAAGAGACAGTATTTAACGTAAAGGTTAACTAGCAGGAATCTGTGACTGGCAGAGAAGGAACTCTAGATCTTACTCTGAGTCTTAATCCTGACCTTTTGAGACAAATAACATAATTACCTCCGCCAAGGAGGTTATGTTTTCAGCTCAGTTTGTCTGGTTGTCTATCTATCAACAGGATTACGGAAAAGCTACTGGTCCGATCTACATGGTGCTTGGTGGACAGGTGTAGCCATGGGCCAAGGAACTACATCAGGACAGAAGATGTTGGTCATATTGCCCAGCACAAGCAATCATGGAGGTGGCAGAGCCGAAATGGTGAAACGGCTAGCACCGCGCTAATGGTGTTAACATCGCTAAGAGTGCTAATGTAATGTTTTTGTACAACTGTTTTCAGCTGATTTATGGATGTGTTCTGTGATCTGGACATCCGAGATAGCACTATTACTGGAAGTAGTGAGTGTGACTTCTCTGTGGAGTGATTCATCTGAGAAGAAGGATTGCTTCTTTGGCTCCACCCACTGAGCTTTAACTCAACCAATGAAATTACTTCAGCGGTAACTAATGCAGCATCCTAATAGAGATGTTCTGTGTGTGTGTGTGTGTGTGTGTGTGTGTGGTAACCCAACGCCTGAGTTTTTTCATGTGGTTTTAACAATTCTATTTTAAAAGGGTGACAAACCCTTTTACTATCCCGTAGTCCTGTAAGACCTGACACTGCTGCTACAGACACTTCCTGTTATGGTGTTCTCAGTCTTGGCCTTCACTTCACTTCATTTCTTAGCTTCATAGAAAGCTGAAGTAAAACCAGAAATTCCTGGTTCTGTTTCAGAAGTAAAAAAAAAACAAAAAAACGATTCAAAACACACTGTGTAATAATGCAAGTTATTATTAAATTAAACTATGCTCCAAACAATAATGTAATTTCATTACGTATAACATTAAAGGATGGGAACATGTTCTAGTAGAAACCCAAAGTACAGGTATGAACCTGGAAATGAGCATGATATGTCCCTTTTAATATATGTTGCTGTCATTGTTTGTTATTATTATTTATTACACGGCTTTGTTGAATACTCAATTCTGATTGGTCAATCCCGGCCTTCTACGGTCTGTTATTTCTTTATAGCAGACCGTTGCTATGTATAACAGACTGTTGCTATGGGCGCAGTTCTGATGTCGGATTCTGGAGGAAAATTATTGATTTCTTAAGTAAGTAGCCGTGTAATAATCAGGATAATGTACAGCTAGTGGGTCATTGTTGTGAAAGAATCCCCTTCAGGGCGATGACAGTCGGGGTGCAGCATCGCCCTGTACATTATCCCTTAGGCTACATGTAAACAAGTACTTTGGAAACACTACTGATATTGAGTGGATTATCCTTGCAAAATAAAGTACATTTAAAGTTAATACATTTTAATATTAGCAGCCACAGACCATAATAGATCGAGTTAGCTAATGAGAATGCACATGTTTTTTTTTAGACCCTGCAATCTGTTTTGAATGCTAACAAGTTACATTTTATTAAACTCACAAAGTGTTTGAAGTATGGAATTCATTATTATTATTGAATTATGGACTAAACTCACAAAAGACCAATGAAAGAAACCCTCAATGAGAGATTGTAATGAGTTTAAGAAGCAGCTAACATAGATGTGATGTCAGGACTTGTCAGCTCTCTACATTTTACCCAGCAGAGATGCTATACTGTGGGGCTTTCAGGCCTCTTGTGGCTGTAGTGTGAATTCTGTATCCCTTTTAGACTGCAGCTGATTTGAACAGGTACACTATTAGCACATGGGTATCATCAATCACGCTGACCTAAAGCATTTAATACTGTGTCATGAAATGTCTTGTTGAATCTTTCCTCCTGGTCAGTGATGTGATTTTTTCCATGAAGAAAACAAAACACTACATTTGCTCGCTGCAAATCCTTACTGTGCTGTAGATCTTTACAATATCTAGAACTGTCAGCGCGCCTGTTTAGTCTCAAGCTCAACTGTAATGTGTCATTCAGGAAGGCAAAAGAAGTGTGTGTGTGTGTGTGTGTGTGTGTGTGTGTGTGTGTGTGTGTGTGTGTGTGTGTGTGTGTGTGTGCGCAGCCATCACTACCTGTGCTCTGACAAAGTGCAGAGGTGGCTCAGGCACTTCTACTTGAGTGTGCTGTTTGCATTAGGCTGTCTGATTAGCACATGGGTCATTTATTTATATATTTATACACACACACACACACACACACACACACACACACATCATAGAGGAAGTACATGTATGTGCGTGTATTTGTGTTGTGTGCATGTATGCACGGAGCTGTGATCTGGCTGGCAGGTCTGTGGGGAGCAGAGTGAGGAAACCGGGGCAGGGGGAGACTATATTTTTCACGTTTCTACACCTCGCACCGTGGCCTCCAGCTCCCATCATGCCTCTGCACTCACTATGCGCGCCAGGCTTCTCTACCAGGTCTGCAGAGAGCACTTTGTGGTTAATTGTAAATGTTAAAGGGGGCCACGTTCGGGGGGCGAGATAACGACAGAGAGAGGTGGGGAGGTCAAGGCTATTGTCAGGGGTGTTGTTAATATTATGGCAGTTGTTTTTCGGGGAGGTACGACTGAATTCAAGGACCTCACAAAGCTTATTCTTAACTTGGACACCTGTTGAGAATTTGCAGTTACAAGGGGGCTGTGAACCTTCATACATGCTTTTTAGTTTATTTCATTTTCAAAATCGATGTTTTGCTCACAGAGAGAAATTATTTTTGACCGTGTGATGAACGAGAGAATATTATTTTGTAAAAACCTGCAGTGACACCTGTCTACTTCTGCTTTAAAGCTGCTAATCATCCCACCATCAGATGTTATGTAACATACAGCAGATCAATACTAATCTCCATTAAACATAGAGCCAGAAGCAGGACATGGTTTGCCCAACGTAACATTAGCACATGAGTAGAAGCAGGCGGAAACGGCGAGCCTGGTCCTGTCCAATATGCAATAGAAAAACAGATATTTCTTGCCAGATATGGTTGGTGAGTACAGATTTTGGTTTTGATCTTGTTGGTACCAAACCTCACTGTGACGACAAGACTCCTGGAAGCTGTGCTGCCGCTACACGGTCTGTTGTTCAAGAAATAGTTCCAAAATGTACATCCCCCTAAAATCACAAACTACTAATATATTTATAGTTACATTTCTGTTTAGGGATGCACCGATACCGGATCGGATATCGGTAAAGGATAAAAGATAAAGTATTTCCTAAAACAGCTGGTCAGTTTAGCTTTTAACAAACATTACTCAAACAGGAGGAAATAGTTTATTTGTTTGGGACTATTTTCAGCCGCAGATTAATCCACATTCTGTGCTCTAGTGAGTGTTAGTGGCATGTGGCAATGATAAACTATGATAGACAAAATAAACTGTGTTCATGGGAATGAAGCAACGGTGTTGCTCATTGATGTGTTTTTAATAGTTTGCTTTGAAATGAGTTATTTATTCGTAATGTACACAGCCTCATACCCGGGCACGATAACTGCAAATGAAATTGACTACAAACATTACTCAATAAAGCTAATGGATTGTGCTGTGATCCAAATTTGAGTGAAATAATAAGGAGCAACTCTGTGCTGCTGGAACGGGGCACATTTTCCATAACAGAGGAAGCTGGTCATCATTGAAGGAGACAGGGAGGTGTATTCTGGATAGTGTTGGGTGAAAGTACCACGGGCGTCTCTCTCTCTCAGCAAAAGGACACATCTGTGCTTGTGTCCCATTAATAATGACTATTTATACACTCAGAGCTAAACAAAGAGGCGGGCTGCATCGCCCCAGGCCCCGTCTGACGAAGATATCCTCCTCACTGGGCCCCACGGAGGAGCTCCAGAGCCAGGACTGTATCACCGGCACCTTTGATTGTCCTTTAGTACATCAACCCCACTGTAGGGGTGTAAGAAAGTATCGAAAAAATCGAATATCGCGATATTATGTTTTGTGATACCGTATCGATTCTCAAAAATCCTGTATTGATTTTTAATTAGTAGTTTACATGCAAACATTAACTTAGTCAATACTTTACTTCATTTGCAAAGAGATGTGCCCTCTCAGTGTATGTGCCCTCTAAAAGTAGTGCTATGTTTTAACAAGGACTTTGATGAATGCAAATGCAGATCCCACTGTTCTGATTGCATAAAAAGTTTTTTTTTAACTCAGATTTTATGCATATGGTGGCGTGTTCTTTATGCTATGACGGTTTTCCTAAAATTAAATTTAAAAAATCTCAATATATCGCAATATATTGAATCGTAACTCTGTATCGTGATACGTATCGTATCGCCGGATTCTTGCCAATACACAGCCCTACACCACTATGTTGTATTTGTGAACACATATCATATGAAGCAGTACAACTGTATTGCTTTTCAATGATGAGTGCTGTCTTATCATTGATGGTTATTCTAAATATATATATAGAGTATAATCCTATCTGTCCCCTCAGAGCTGAAATAGCCAGAGTGCTGTGTGTCACAAAAAAGGTGTTAAGGAACAGTTGAGTGAGACATGATGATTGGTAATGATCTCATGTCTGTGTGTTAAGAACCAAGCTGGAGTTAGGATGAGGTCAGACAATTCTCACTCCGACTCATCACGTACCGGTCAGTGGCCCTACGCTTCAAGCTATGACACTCTAGGCACCCCTCTAGTTTTGGACGTGTCAGGGACGGCGTGTCAGTTTCTGCTCGTTATGTGCATAATGTGTCTTTTCAAAAATAAACTTAGAAAGTAGGTAAACCCGGCCACCCCGACCTCCTCCCTACGTGGACTTTCTTGCTCTTGATGCTACGTCAGTTGCTCTGAGCGTCTAATAATGACCTAGATGGGTTCACATTGGAGTTGGTTGAAAGCCTGGCGCGTCTCATACCGGCGCTAAAAAGGTGCATCGGCGCGTCGGTATCAGACGCTGAGGGGCCACTGTACAAGCAACGTATTTCAAGAGTTGGGTCAGCTTAACTTAGCATTAGAGACCAGAAGCAGGAGGAAACAGCTATAGCCTAGCTCTGTTCAATGTGGAAAAATACACCTTCCAACACCTCTAAAAGCTCTCTGATAGGTTCTGTCGGAAAGCCTTTGCCCACCAAACATTTCTGGCAACCCGAGCTATATGGAGCCATCGCAAAGAGAAGTCCTGGGCAGATGAATAAACTGGTCAAGAAATGCTTATGTACATTTCTGTTAATTGGGGATGGGGGTTAAGGAGAGCCTTCAACACATCCTGACTTCAGCTATAAGGTAGATTGGTATCGATCTTCTCATCTCACAAGAATGCGAACATTTCCCAAAATGTGTCAACAATAAATCATCAGTCAGCTCATCAAATTATCACTTTATATCATCTTCCAAACATAGAGCATCTTTTTTTCCTGATAATTGCTATTATCAAATTTTGACTCAGGCTAACATGGAGAGTGCAATACTGCCGTTATCCCAACAGCACCCTGGTAAGTGTGTTATACTGGCCATGGTGAAAGGGGTCGTCAGGGTGGAGTGGGGGGGTGGGGATGATAAAAGTTAGACCAAAGCAAACGGAGGAAGGGAAAACAGGGTCCTTGCCTGACTTCAATCACTGTGGAAGAGCTTGTTAGTGTAGCTGTGGAAGTGGTCAATGAAAGGGCAGAACGGAGGGCCACTTTGAGAGCAACAGATGTGAAAGAGCCAGAGAGAGCTCCTCACACGGGATCTCTGTGAAGATGCACTAATGATATTTATGACTCACGTCCAACTTGCTGGTAACGGTCTAATTGAGAGATGTGCAGGAGCATTGTATGAATTTGTCAGTCTTTGAGTATACAGACATTCTGGTACCTTTATAACTTTATACTTGGTGGCTTTATTAATGATTAATAAAAGCATCTAGTAACACTTTATAGATCAATTAGAAGCCATTAATAAGAACAAGTCTGAAGTTATAACTTACAAGTTATTTGATTTAACTACAAAAAATCTGTTGTAGAATGCAATATTAGTTTATTACTAGCACTTTACCCAAAAAACATAAGAAATAACCAATAAACCGCCTTAAAAGTAAATACTAGTCTTATTCTATTAAGACTAAATCAAAAATAGTGGACTACCATCCTTCTTTCCAATCCTTCCGACACTATCCATCAAAGTGACATGCTCTAAATCCCATCTGACGTTGCAGCATTTCTATAGATTTATCTATTAATAATTAGTTTGAGGGATTTAAACATGGTAACTGAAAGATTGTTATGTATGCTTTTTCAGGGTAAAAACCTCATGAGATTGACCAACTACGCTAAGAAGGTTAAAACTGACCAACTACAGTGTTTTTACCCCTTAAGCCCTTAGACAGTGCAGACAATCTCTTAAAACCCATGAAATCCATTACAATCCATTCATTTACCCCAAATCTGACTTAAACATATAAAGACATTTACACCCCGAACATATTTCAGACCCCTAACCAAAACGACCTTGGTCACACCCTGAATGGGTAACCTGATGAATTTTTTTTTTTCAAAAATATTAAATTAATCTATACATTAAGGAGAAAATATCCCTTAACATAAATTTAAGATGTGTTAGTTATGGGCGATTGAAATTAAGTTTTCAAGGGGTTTGATTTTTATCTTTTCAAATGAATGAATTGATGAATTGGAAGATCCCTGGGTTAAGTGTTGGGTGTGTGTTTAAGGGGTAAATTAAGGATTAATTAAGGGTAGCCTTTGTCCACAGACCACTTGTGGAATGAGTCACACTGAAGGGCAACTTAGTTCAACCACGACAAAGTCAAACTCTTCCTCTCTTTGAATAAATGTACTGTTTCTAAAAAGCTTTGGATGATGTATATTTGTGAAGTGAAGCGCTGTCTGGCTCACCTCGTCCAGGATGTGGTCCAGCCGGCCCATGATAACGGGCTCCAC
>CAKALG010024599.1:0-28481 GCA_916700815.1 Helicolenus hilgendorfi
AAAAAAAAAAAAAACACACACTTGCGGGGACTCACTCACTCATCCTCTGGCCTGCAACATGTTTGTGCTAATTAGCTCTTGGCACACTTGCATGTGTGTGTGGGTGTGGGGGTGTGTTTAGGGGGTGTGTGTGTGTGTGTGTATTCAGCAGTCAGCCTTGCGATGCGGACACCCGAGAGTGTTTATTAAATGAGTCTTGGGGCCAGACACTTAATGAAAGACCAATCTGGCTTGGTGCTTTGGTTCAAAAGAGTCAGGGGGGAGAAGAGAAAGGGGGAGGTAAGACAGGACAGTTGTATGGAGTCAGGGGGGAGGATAGTGAGAAAGATAGAGAAAGAAAAAACGCAGAGAAAATTGGATGAAACCAAGAAAGAAATGTGCAGATTGTAATCTGAGGGAGAATGGAAAATGGGCTATAAGAGAAAGAGGCAGAGGGGCTGTTTTTTATTGTTTGAGCTGGGGTGAGGGATACAGGGAGGAATGCACAAGGAGAGGGGAATAGGACGTAGTTGATTACTGTATTTTAATTTCCCTCTTCTGCCTGGGGATAGACTGTCAAACACAACACACACATAAGCATGCAGAGTCATGCACTGTTTTACAATCGAGTTTGTCTTTAATTAAAAGAGCCAGAACAATTTTGTCCAGTTTAATTAAATGTAAAAGAGAGCAGAAAGTCACATGTTGAGTTTATGTTATATTAAATCTCGACTAATCGCAATTCAGTTAGAATGAAAAGACGTGCGTAAGCAGCTCATGTGCGCGCCTATTAATATGCCTGCGTGTGTGTCCGACTATATTGTAGCTCTTTTGATGAGATTGTCTAACCACCCTCAGGCTACTCAGAACAAATATTTTTTTATTATTTTTTGAGGGGAAATCCATGTGACTTTAGGTCCTCTAATCTCTGCTGCCTGACTTCTTATTGGCATATTTCATTTAATTCCCTCTGTGTTGCTTTTTCGATATAAAAAAGTTCTTTTATGACAAAGCAAGCCTGAGACCTCCCAATTTGGATCAAATGAAAGCGTAAAGCAAATCGCTGTAGCCCCCAGCCAGTGTCTTCACAAGTCATTTCACATGTAAATAGTACATCGTATATAAATGAGGAAAAATACTACATGAAAAAAGACTTTCAACTCAACAAATGTTCAGACGTTAATATGCTATCTTAATTGGCCTTACTGCTTTCTCGCACCCGCCCACTGAGCTCCTCGGACTGTTAATAACTTGGTGGATTTAGATTCCCTCGAACCTCCCAGGCTCACTCCTTCCTCAGACACTATAGGCAAGTGGAAGCATGCCTTCACCGTCTATTAATCAGCATGTGCTGGGTAAAACAGATGTGATAAAACGGGCTGGTCAGTGCAGTTAATGAGCTTAACAGCCATAAATTGCGCTACAGACCGCGGCGAGGATGCAGAATCTCTCCTCACTGTGGAACAAGTCGGAGAGAGCAGGAGAAAGGTTTGCTTAAAGCCTCTATTTCAGGCGGCGAGATGCGGTTGAATGGCGACACACACATACATGCACACACAAAGCAACATACACTCACACAAATAGAGTGTCAGTGTTGGGGTTGAGGCTCGGGCTCTCGTGGATGTTCTCCTGGGAAATCACACTGAATAAAATTAGACCTGAAGAATTCTGTCTGTGTGTGAATGTGTGTTTGTGGGAGTGTGTGTCAAACAGACCCTCGCTCTCTCCTCTCCTCTCCTCAATCAATATGTAGTTCAATCAGTAGTTCCGATCGTCATGTGTTGCACATACAAACAACTCCATGATCTCATGTTCATGGGTGCATCAACATAATCACCTCTAAGCTGTGGATGATGGTAGATCATATTTGGGTTGGACTCAATTTGGTTGTGCCAGCAACAACATGCTGTTTATAACTCTGCAGCACCACCTGAATGGAGTGTAGGCGGCACATGAGGTGGCAGCCATGACACTAAATCTCTCTCATCTGATAATCAAACAGCAGCAGGTAGTCAAGATGCTGTGGTAAACTTTAATTAAATCTTTTCCCGGCTTTAAAGTGTTGGCAAAGACACTAAAGTGCCTTTTCTATTTCAAGTTCTTTGTTGTCATATGCACAACAATTAGAGTGAAGCAGTCGTTTTCAACAACAACAACCCTCCAACAATGCTCTTTAAATACGTATAAAAGAAAGAAAATCGTGTAAGTAAAAGCAAAATCTAGGACATAAAAGTGCAAGTTCAAATATAAGGCTAAGATTAGGGCTGTCAATCGATTAAAAAAGTTTAAAAAGTTTTTCCTCGACAAAATTTTGCATACGTTTTGAGCAATGTGCTGAGAGGTTTTCACCACCCTCTGTAGAGTTTTAAGGTTGAGGGCGGTGCAACTGCCATACAGAGTATCCTGGAGTCCATATTGAACCTCCTCAGACTGCGGAGGAAGACGAGCCGCTGTCTTGCAGTCTTGGTGATGGAGCCTGTGTGATGAGTCCAGATCGGGTCCTCGTTGACGTGAACCCAGAGGAACTTGAAGTTGCTGACTCTCTCAACTGTAGTCCCGTTGATAGAGAATGGGGCGTGTCTTTCTCCATGTCTTTTCATGTAGTCCACAATCAGCTCCTTCATTTTGCTGACGGTGAGATTGAGGTTGTCCCGGCACCAAGAGGTCACAGCTCTGAACTCTCTGTAGACAGTCTCGTCGCTGACAATGATCATTGATTGAATGATTGATGAATGCTGAACTTTAGCCTATGAACATCATTCTCTGGTCCAGGTGAGAAAGGGCAGTGTGGAGGGCAAGAGGGATGGGGTCGTCAGTCAATCCATTTGGCCAGTATGCAAATTGAAGTTGATCCAGTGAGTCAGGAAGAGAGAAGGTGATGAAGGGTTTGACTAAACAATCAAGTACATCATGATGGTGGAGGTGGGTGCTACTGGGCCGTAGTCGTTCAGGCAGAGGGCTTTGGTCTTTGAGGACAGGGACAACGGTGATCTTGAAACATGTGGTGTCTACAGATTATAGCAGTGAGAGGTTGAAAATGTCTTTGAAGACACGTTCCCTTTGATCCGCACAAACCTTGAGAGCTCAGCCAGGGATCCCATCAGGTCCAGGTACCTTGTGTGGACTAATCCTTTTAAAAGATCTGCACAAATCTGTCCTGGATATTACTAGTGGGCAGGGGTCCTGGGTCTTTTTGTCTCTTCAGCTGGCGAGTTGATCTCAAAGTGTGCATAGAAGGTGTTCAGATCATCTGTGTTAAATTCTGACATTACCTCAGCACTGCTGGTTTAACTCTTGTAAACTGATGTTCCTTAGTCCAGCCTACGTCTCTGGTCGTTAGACTCCACTTTGTCCCTGTATTGTCTCTTTGCGCTGCCACTGCTGTAACAGCTCTCTGCACACCTGGATTTCCTGTACTCATCCAAATCACCTGAGCTGTAAGTGTCGGACCGTGCGTTAAGTTTGGCACGGACTTCCCCATTAACCCAGGGCTCTGACTTTGGACTTGGCTTGTTGTTGGTGCACGTGGTATGGTGTTGATTCAGGTCGGCATAAAGTGGCATGTGCTGTTTTGTGTGCCGAATTGAAATGGAGTGGAAACCACGCCCAACTGGCACTGTGCAGATCTGGTTTTGGGGAGCACACATTGCTGCCAGTCCAGCACTGCTAAACAATGCTCACAGAAAAACACACACATCTTACAAACGCATTCACTTGCAGATGTTTTTTTTTTCAAAATGACGTCTCCCCACATCTAAGCAAACTCCTTTTCTGTGTGTTTTCTTCTATTATTTTTTATTTATGCAGCCTCAAATCACAAGTTTGTCTTGCAGGGCTTTACAATCTTAACACAGCATACAGTATGTAGTGTACTGTGTCGCGGGGGGCACAGAATCAGACAGAGTCTATAAGAATAAACGACTATCATCTCACTTTAATATGCTTTATTCTCCCTTTGGTCATATTGATTTTTATTTCAGTGTCAGCTCTCAGGTTAGAATATTGGGAGATTTACATTCACTGACATGCTGAAAACACAAGTAGAATCACTAAAAACATCAACCTGCGCTTCCTGCCTGGCGGCATCTGTGTCAGACACACGAGTTCAAACACATGGAAATCGGAGCTCCACGAATATATTTTTTACCCTCCTCGACTCCCTCCCGCTCTCCTCTCCCACACCGTCTCCCTCTAAAATCAACTCGTCCTATAATGCTTCCCTGACAAACAGCAGCAGCACAAAGTCTGTTTGTGATTGTTTCTTATCTCTGTGTGCTCATGTGAGAACAGCGTTAGATATCGTGTGTTTGTGATTGTGTGTTGTATGTTTGTGCTGTATTGATTGCTGCTGCTACGTGGGGAAATGAGGATGGATCAGTGTAAAGAAGGGAGAACAGAAGACAATACACACACACAACGGGAATGGCCAAAAGAATGAGAGAGACACAAAATGAGCCACATATCAATCTGAGACAGGAGGAGAGATTTATTTAAGCTCTCCGAATCCTCTTTCCTTTCTGATGAATGTATTCAATGTTTCCTTCCCCCCCTTATGAATTCTAAATGATCCATGTACCAAATACTCTCCTCTTGTCAGAGTCTTAGTTTGAGCAGTGTACTCGTCTGAGACGGAGCAACGCTAAAAGGAAGCACGTTTTGCTTTTGGTTGTTGTCATTTTGTTTTCTAATGTCTTGTGTGTTGTGTTTGTGCCCAACTAGTGCAATCACTTTGGACAATCAGCTGGTCGTCTTGGCAACCACTGCGGCGGACGCTGGACGTTACCACGTAGAGGCGGTGAACGAGATGACAGGAGAGAATGTGACGAGTCCCGCCGTCTACCTGAGCATCTCAGGTAAAATCATTTTCTAAAAGGTTTGGGTGTAATATCAAACGGCACTGCTTATTAACATGGTGCAGCATATTTAAATCTCACAATGAAGCTTAGTTTATTCCATAATCAAATACCACTGATTGTGGATTAGAAGATTTTCAGAGTCTTTCGGAAATTGCTGCTTCCTCATTATTCGACTTTGCTTCACCTTTTTTAGGCTTTTGGGGAGCTTAATTTGGTTCTACGTGTTATCAGCAGAGTTGGGATTTGATGGCATTTGAATCCAGTTTGCTAAAACATCTAAAACTCAAAGATTCAGTTGAAATCTGCACTATTTGTTCGCTCGCAAGGCAGTTTGAATGGTGACGTAATTACTGTTGACAACCCGTAGATACAACCTGCTAATGAGATGAGCAGCAGAGGACGTGACTGTTGATTAAATATCTGACAAATTAGAAAAGCTGATGTAATCAACTTTATACTGGAGGCTCATTGAGATGAGAAGCTTAAATTATTGATATCATATGAATGGAAGTTTAACTGGGAGATTCCAACAACTGAAATTGGCGTGACACAGATAGAACGTTTCATCAGAGAAGACTCAACACTCAGGTAGTCTTGTTAAACTACAAAATAACACTGTCCAATCATGATTGTATAGTGATGCTAAGTGGTAAAAGCAGCAAAAGCGAGAATCATCATCCGGCTAATTATGAGAAGCTTTCTTACCTGAATGTTTTGCACATCGATGTTAATAAAGGCCGAGGAGAGATGAGATATCTAACTATGAAGCATGGAATCTCTGTCTCTAAGTGTGTGTGTGTCCTTCCCATATCTGGAGAACCGTCCATACGATCTACTTCACTCTTTGTGTGTTTATTGCTGGGGACGCAAGAGAGTGCGGTGTTGAATTTGGTGCAATTTGGACATGCAACATGTTTGATATTAATAAACTTCGAATAAAGCACTCCACGTAGCAGCGGAGGCGGGGTTCCAGGCCTCTGTGGACTGAGTCAAGCATGTCGTCCACAGCGGGCCTTTATAGGCTGCGGCTCATTGACTGCACTTCCTTTTGCTGTTGGATGCTGGATATACTATATATATATACATTAGAGGTTTGGCCGATAGGATGTTTTACAAACTATCGTTATCGGTGGAACTGAGCTCCGATAGTGGCCAATGGCTGCACAGCCCCCAGCACTCACACAGGGACGTACATCACCAGGCTACAGAACAGCGCATTGCTCATTATAAATAAATAGAACCTATTCCAACGATGTAATCCACCAAATCACACTTCAGGATATTCTCTTACGAATGGTTCCATTCAGAGTAACAAAACTGGTTTATTAAAAAAGGCGTATGCAAAAGTAGCTGACTACGCTGCTGCAGAAGTAAAGAAGATATTGACGGATTAATCGGCTAGCGGCTTTTTCCGATGATTTCGTGATTCTCGACAACACTGCAAGCAGCAATACCGGGAGCCAAGCAATCGGCCTGCTTTACACGGACATTGCACTAGTTCAATGAAGTCATTTACTTTTGATCTTTGATACGGGTTTTACCAATCTGGAACAGGATCCAAAATGGGACCAGCTGTTGGAACGCAACTTTTTACAACACTTTACAATAAGTAGGTTATCATAGCCTTAATCTGGGATGCCAGTGTTGATGGAGATATCGCTGGCTATCTATTGGTGTTTACAGGCTCTTGTTTGTTTGTTTTTTTAAATATTAAAATCATAGTTTTTCATTGCCTGTTGATATGAGTTTGTTAAGTACAAGGGTTAAGTCATGCAAGCTCCATTTTAATTGAAAAAATCCTGAATTAATTAACTGCTATTGGTTAGTGGATGTTGGCAGCCCTGTGTCCATTTAGGAAGAAATAGGGTACGCTCTCAAGAACTGATAAGTTGGGTGAATTTTTTGCTTCTCCCTCTGTGTTCCTGCCTCTGTCAGGGCCTTTATCGCTGAATCACTTTATGTCCTTCTCTCTATATCGCTTCTCCTTGGAGGCCAGAGGATAGACTCTACTGTCTAACAGTCCTTCAGCTGAAGTGTTCGCTATGGTTAAATGAGAGGAGGAGAAGGGGGGAGGGAGAGAGCACTCTGTCCCTCGTGGCTGTATAGAGTTTTAATTAGATTCTCTTTACAGGGTTGTATCCTTTGGCATCCTTTGTCACAAATGCACGCACACTAACACACACACACACACACACACACACAATCACATAAATATACGCACAGTACCTTGTTACAGCTGTCAGAGTGGAGTACTCCCTTGGGCGTTTTTAAGGAATCGTAAGGGTATAGTTAGGCTTCACTGATCAGTCTTCGGCCATAAACGTCTGTGTGCGCATGTGTGTGTGTTTGTTGCTGTTTATCAGTGTGTATTTTCTACTATAAACATTTCTTGGGTAAATATCCTTCGCTATAAAGCAGCATGTTTGATTCAGTTACTTGTTATTGAGATTGGAGAGGAATAGAGGAAAGAGGGATTAAATAAAAAACTGGAGGACAAATGAAAAAGTCGAAGCGATGCAAAGAGCAAGATGAGAAAGAGAAAAGATAAAAACAAACAATGAAACACGGAAATGTATTTCTTCTAGCTTTATTTTCTAAGTCAATCCTCCATATTAAACCTTTAGAGGTTCTCTATACGATTTCCAGAGAATTAATATAGCAGCAAACAGCTATTTGCTAGGTAAAGATATAGAGGAGTAATGTCTACCTGAGCAGAGAATGAAGTCACTCTCTCTCTCTCTGTGTGTTGCAATGAAAGCTTCTCCGTGCTTTGTTGCCAGAGCTGGGCTGGCCATGCGTGCCTTTTAGTGCATGTTCGTGCATGTGAGCGTGCCAGTCATCTGACCGGCAATACTACATCCAGAGTAGGCTCGCATGACTACGCCACCTTTTGGGGGGAAACAATCCCGTGTCCCTCAGAGATGATAACAGTGTAAACAGAAGAATTTGAAACATGTCTCCAAGCTTCTACTTTAAACAAACCGGTGATAATAATAACGCTATTCTAAAGAGTTGCTATGTAGTTTGTTGCACCAACAATAAATTAAAAAACGCTGATCTTAGATTTGTTGCTCTTGTTTTCACTGTTAGCGCTGTTGGCTGTGAGTTGCTGGCTCAGTCGTCGCCATGTTGAGAGCCGTGTGGAGGCAATAGAATTGCTCTGAACCTCGCTTATAGCACCTTTAACAGCCCCTCCGTCAGTCGGTTGGTTTTGGAAATGGAGAAGGTGTTGCAGATGTGAATGTGTTTGGATCATATTACATGTATCCTCAACATAGCAAACTACACTGATTACACTGCAAGATGAGTATGCAAGAAAAACCAATAACAAAAATCAATAGTAGATGATGAATTTGGATTGAAAAGATGCCTGTATTGAGTGTATGCACTGAGCAGCAGCTTGGGCCTATTAAAGATAGAGATAAGTCAAGGTTTGCTAGCAGGAAATTTGAGGTAAAAAAGGAGTCAATTTTGTGCAAATGAGATTAAACTGAAGTGGTGAGCAGTTCAACAGGTTAACTGACCGCCGACACACGAAACATGTGAATGAACTCATGCAAATTGTGTTTTTTGTTCTCCTCTCTGTTTTGTGTTACATTTCCTGTCCTATCTCTGACTCCCTCCATTTCCTGTCTCCCCTCTTTTCACTTTTCCATTCCATTAAGCAGCCTGTACAAGATCTGAAGACAGAAGTTCATAGCTGTCAGTCAAATTTTCTATTTCTAAAAATGTTGTCTCTTTCTTTGCAGAAATTCACCAGAATAAATGAGATACCTATTTCCCATTCTTCCACTCTCTTACTTTGATTTGAGCGTTGTGCTCAACAGAGAAGAACAAGAGAAAGAGGATTGGTAGAGAAAGAGGCAGAAAAGAAGAATTAATGAAGTGAGTCACCGATGTAGACTGAGAATATGACCAACAACCTGTTATTGTCAGGGCTGCTGGTGGAGAAAGCTCTTTGTGTGGCTCTTGCACACAAGCACAGGCATTAACACTTAAGATGCAGTCACATTTAGAAGACCTGCCTGTCACGTCTGTGCTGTGTGAAGATTGACACTCAAAATCTTTTGGCTAATCCATAAAGCCTGTAAGAGCCGAGAAAAGTGGTACCCAGCCAGCTGTGTGACCTGCCTACTTGACAGATCCATTATCTGCATGTCCCTGACCACTATCCTGTAAGTGTGGCCTAGACTGCTGAGAATAAAAGCACTAACTGTCATCCATGGTCGAGCTAGAACAGCCACAATTGATAGCAGCTCAACAGCTTGGTGAGAGGTCGCACACTGTAATCAGTGGAAGAACAGCCCGCCTCTAAAATAAACAGCTCCTGGAGCTTTTTTTTATTATCACCGCCGGCAACATATGGTGTTACAGAGGACGTTTGCAGTCTGTTATCACTGCATATTGAGCATGACAGATTGATAGAAGATGAATCTTAAATATTCAAAGAAGAACATGTGCTGTACAAGGTGTCTAAATATCAAGCTAGTCAACATAACGAATTACATCAACACAGCCACTCTGGGAAGGGAGGGTCACATTCAAGGTGCAGATCTGGTCAATTAGTCACAGTATACACTTGTGTATTTTTACATTAGGAAGAAAGAGAGTTCTAATGGCCTCAGGGTGTTTCTGTTAGTGACAGGAGATGAGGATCCCTTCTCCAATTAATTAAGCTCCATGCTTACCTGCTATCATCTCTCCCACTTCTGTCTCTCTTTAACACACACACACACACCTCAGCTTGTCAATCAAAACAGCAGTCAGTGTCCCTGTTGCCCAGAAGAGTGTGGGCATGTGAGTGTGCTTCTCTTCAGTTCACAGCGGTGGAGGTCTTTGTAGATTTATACATCAGACCATTAGAGCCGCAAAATATCCCCAAAGAGAAGAGTCACTGGAGAGAACACACACACACACACAATGTACACATGCAAAAGACACATGCACGGAAACACTCTGTATATCATGTACAGACAAAACGGCTTGAGACCTCAGACAACCCAAGATAGAGACGTTATGATCCCGCATGAATGTATGGATATAGAGGGGAGGGCGTGCAGGGTAGGCAGGAGAAAAGAACAGAAGGCAGAATAAGAGACGAGAAGACAGAGAGGGTAGGAGATTGTGGCAGACGCGTATATGCTGACATGATTACTGTAGCACTTTAAATGCTATCTCAGCTTTGGGCTCAATAGTTGATCAGCTGCCTTTATCTTTTCTATAGAGAAGACGGTAATGTCACACTTGTTAATGATTGCTGAACTGCAAAAATAGCTGCGAATATCACGTGCACACACAGAAATCACAGCTTACCGAGTGCTTCCTTTTGAAAAGAGTACTTCACTCCAGCGGTTTCACTCCATGAAGTTTGGAGACTTGCAAAACACATTTTCTATTTTTTTGTAAATCGATGCAGTAGAGGCCAAGATGCCATGACTTTTAGTCCCTAAATGCAATTGATTGCATCTTGTCGTTAGACCCTTGCTGCCGCGTAAATGCTCACATCTTTCAAATTCCATAATACCACTTTGTAACACAGGACTTTCTCTTGTACATTTTTTCTCCAAAGCCAAGCAGAGATGACCTTGGTGACGTCAATCAGGATTGATAAAGCCCCCTCTAGAACCACAGAAAACGTTTTACTACTCTAACTTTTCACAGGCTGAGAAGCACTTCCCACAATGTCTGAACCCATCGACTATCGGTCTGACAACAGATAAGCCTCTGGGGGCAAGGGGCTATATTTCATATTTCTGCCAGCGGATATCCGGACCAAGACTTCCTTTTCTGTGTGCTGCTCATCTTTTACAGTCCGATTAGCAACTCTAGACGTGATACCAAAGAGTATAGAAGCAAAGAGACAAAACTCTGGTGTTTTTTTGACAACAGCCACTGTCGACATTTTGGACTAAAATCGCTTTTTACTTTTTATTGTTCTACACAGGTCATTTTGGTAGAATATGACAATAGAATAGAAATAATTTTGTTTTACTTTTGTACGGCACTTTTTAGGCGGACGTTTTACTGGCGTCCGGCAGTCGCTTTCAGTCCAAAATGGCGGAAGCGTAGCTTTACTGCTGGGCGCTGATGTTGCAATGGAACAAATAATTGACTTTCACTTCTTGGCAATAAGCGTTCTTTGGCGAGACTGGAATTGAAGTTGAGAGACGACGCATACGACCAGATTGTTTCACAAGTAGCCAGTTTACAAGATCATTTTAAACCAATAAACAGCGAAATCATCGTCAGACGATAGCCGGTGAGCTCCGAGATTGCATTTTTGCCAGTGCGTTCTGACTCTTTTGCTCTCCACACGGACTGTTTGCCTGCATTCCACCAAAGTCTGCTCGAACATGATTGCTACTACTCTGACTACAAAAGTAAACCAGAACACTTCCGATGCCCAAATCTTGTCCTGTTGCCTACAGATTCTACATTTGACTGCAGAATCTGTTTATAGAGATTACATTTTCCATGACTAGTGAACTGATCTTGATGAATAAAATCTGCGTAGTTCCCCTTTAAAATGCTCCACATACTGTACCTCCATAATTACTGTATGGAAGCAGTCAATGCAAACTTTCTACAAAGTTTCTAAGAATAAGTTCTCTTGAACACAAGAAAGTTGGCAGAAGTTGTTTGAAAATTTCCAGCTTGTCTTTGAGACTTCATAGTTCTGCACATTAATGATTTGAGTCATAAATTTGATTCTGCTGAATAAAGAACAAACGATCAGCAGGCAGTTATTCTCTCAAGTACTGTAAACAGTGAGGTAGCTGAATAGAGTGCAAAAATAAAGACGAGCTATCACAAAGCAGAGAGGAGGCAGCGACGCAGAAGAGAGAGCTAAGGGACGGATTGGCTCCAAGTGTATAAATGCATTGTGAAGCAACCTTGTAACCTTTCATAACCTTAATCATTGCATGTGTGTGTGTGTGTTGAGGAGGGTGTGGGAGTCTGACTTTGATTACATCGGCTTGGTGATTGGAAGAGAGTCTGTCTGAGTTTGATTACGCCTCCTGTAGGAGACTCCCCTGGTGTCTGCCATTTTACATCACTCCATTTCTCCCGTTTATCCTTTTCTCACCCCCCTGCCTCCATCAAGCAAGGCTTGTCGCCCCGCGGCCCTGAGCAGTGACAGAGTGGCCTTTGTCAGGAGCTGAGGAATAGACTCGTGTAGCATCTGACTCCGCTGACCTCCAGATAACCCAGACTCGCATACAGTGTCACATATACACACTAGGGCTGTCAAAGTTAACGCGTTAATGCTAATTAGCTTTAACGCCACTAATTTCTTTTACACATTTACGCAACTTGCAATTTTTGGGGATTTGGCGGGCTCAGTTTTAAAGCTAGAGTGAAGATACTGGCATCATATGAAACTGTCTATATGAATCCATTGGTACCAACCAAATCATAATAGCTTGTCACGAAGGAGAATAAATAACGCTTCAAATTTACACTAATTTTGATGAAGGAAAAACTGGCATTGCCATTTTCAAAGGGGTCCCTTGACCTCTGACCTCATAATATGTGAATGAAAATGGGTTCTATGGGTACCCTGGAGTCTCCCCTTAAAGCTGAAGTAGGCGAGATTGGAGCAAATATGATTAAATAAAGTTATTATTATAAAACGCTATATCAGGACAATGTGCATGAAACAGGTAACCTGAAAAAAAAATCATGTGCCTCTGTGTCCTCCGGTGCTCCTTATGGCATCTGCAAGATTTCACAGACCGGAGGAAAACAAGCAGTAAGAGCTAATCTGAGGTCTGCTGTCCATCTGATATCTATGAGAACCGGCTGTCAATCATTCGCGAATTCCGACCAAACGGTCAAACTAGGCAGCGCTGATCAAATATGAATCAATATTATGTTACGTTAATGCCTATTTCTAGCCTCAAATGTTTTCAGAACTATCTTGTAGTGTACTGTTTAGCTGTAAAATGAGAAAATTTGTGATGCCGCCACCATTGTGCTTTTTATCAGGCTTTTTTAAAGCCTGAAAACACAGGTGCAGAAGTCTAGTTATCTCTCAGAACACTTGAATTACAATATGCTGAAAGGTTATTATGGAATTCTTGCCCCAACGATGCCAAAAATATTCTGCCTACTGCCACTTTAACAGACATGCCCACTTTATAATATTCACATACAATTTGGGGCAAGTCATAATCAAGTCAGCACAATGACAGCTGTTGTTTGCCATCTTGTGATTTGACTTTTTATGCTAAATGCAGTACCTGTGAGGGTTTCTGGACAATATTTGTCATTGTTTTGTGTTAATTGATTTCCAATACTACATATATACATACATTTGCATAAAGCAAGCATATTTTCCCACTCCCATGTTAATAAGAGTAAATACTTGACAAATCTCTCTTTAAGGTTAATTTTGAACAGACAAAAAATGTGTCATTAATTTGTGATTAACTATGGACAGTCATGCTATTAATCGCGATTAAATATTATATCGATTGACAGCCCTAATACACGCAGGAAAGGAAAGTGAGAAAGTAAATATGAAAAAAGAAAAGAAAAGAATGAATGTTTTGCTTGGAACATTCGACCAGCGTACGGCACATGACACACAACTTACTGTCTCTTCATAACGTGTATTCTTAAAAGCTTTTTTAAGTATTTGATGAACACTGAAACTTATTTGTATAAATGTGCATGTGCTTGGTGATCACGTTTGGGTTGTTATTTTTATGCATGCCTGTGTGTCTCTGTGTCATTTGTTTCTTTCCCTCCCTTCCAGATGTTTCCTTTCCACATCACTGACTCCTAAATGAGAGCCTGCCGTGGATCTTTCTGTGCACGTTTGTGTGACTGTGTGTGTGTGACTGTGTTTGTGTGACTGTGTGTGTGTGTGTGTGTCTTTGCTCCAGGTCCCATCCCAGTTGTTCTGTGGCGCGTCTAATTGGAGGTATTTTAGTGTCCCTGGAGAGAGTGAGTGTGTGATTGTGTTTTTGTGGGGTGGAATGCATGTGGTTTGTGTGCATGCACGTGTTTGTGTGTGTGTGTGTGTGTGTGTGTGTGTGTGTGTGTGTGTGTTAGTTTGTTGTAGTGTCGAAGACCCCGACACCTGTGAGCCCGCATTTAAAAGCTTAAACGTTGAATCAGAGAATCCCCCGTATCCCTGTGTGCAGTCGTCGTTTCCAGCTCTCATCATGCGCTCAAGAGGTGTTTTGCATTTTGCTGCATCATGCCTTGGTAGGCTTCAAGGAACGCCATGGAAACCTCTCTAACCAACACGGCAACGTAATGGTCCGTGCCACAATCAGTGGGCTCGACGTGGAGACACATGAGGTCCGGGAGTATGACTCAGTAGATTTTAGTCAAACCAGTGAGAGTAGCGACAGACGTGTGGAGTAGTTTTTGGCGAGTGACCTCTAAAAACAAAACGAATGCCAAATTGGAAGCTGTGTAGCAACTCACCACCCCCTGATACAAGTGCAGGTGCACGCACTGAACAGTGACGGTAAAACTTTTTCTCTCTCTCTCTCTGAAATGACTGCTCCTTATCAATAACCAGCAGAGTCCGTGTTAATGTTTGGAAGCAGCTGCCAGTATTCTTTATTTAACAGCGAGATAAAAATGGCTCAACGATTTCACAGTTACGATCAGACGTTGTCTGTTACACTTTTCTCCTATTAGCTAACAGGGATCTCAGTGCGTAGACAACACCAGCGGCTCTCAGATGAAATTAGTACATGTTACTTTGATTTTGTGAAAGATGGTGTTAAAAATATCAAAGTGAATTATAGTAAATAACATTTTCAAAACAGGTTTCCAATGTTTAGTGCTGGAGTTAGAAGAAAAGAACATTGCACTCAACTAAACACAAGAAAAGAGAGAGTGGTGAGGTCCAAAAAGTACAAAATAGCCATTTGGTGCTCCTGTTGGTGATGAATTTATTGGCACTCGTTGATGAAAGACGCAACCTTGAAGCTAAATGACTATTGCGTTTTATCACCCAGTGTTGGATCAGCAGAAAATGGATCTGCCAGTATGTTTTGATAAGTACTATTAATTGAAAAATGATTCACAAAGATTCACTTGTTCTAGTTTCTCAAATGTGAATGATTTGCTGCTTTTCTTTGCGTTACATCATTTAAAATGTGATATCTTTGGGTTTTGCACTGACGCTTGAACAAAACAAAACATTGGTTTTGAGAAATTGTGATGCAAATTGTTTTCTTTTTTGTGACAATTTACAGACTAAAGATTGAAAAGAATTGTTTGATGGGTTCTTACCCATGCTCTGATTTTGGTTGATAAACAATACTCTCTCCAATCAGTACTCCAGCTGTCATGTATACGCTCTGACTGTTCTGAAGAGTTTCACTGGTAGCAACAACCAGCATTCGGCAAGCACTGAAACTTATTTTGGTCTTTTTATTTGTGCATGCTGCTGGCACAAGGCGGCCAGATACAGCAGTTTCTGCAGAAACCGATTTGAAAATAGAGTTTGGAGACAAAAGAAAACACCACATGGGCTTCAGACGCTGCAGTGTGTTCAGGCTTACTTGCCAAAGAAATCCAAATTTTTGCACAGCAGTCTTCATTTTGTGACCATCTGTGATGGCTCTTGAATATCACATAGCTAGATGTGTAGAAAAAGCTTCTCTTTTACTGTTGTTCATTAAGGAAATTAACCTTTTTGTCAGTCGTAGTGGGATTAAAATGAATAAAAAGCTGTGCCTTAAAGCAAGCATGTGTGTTACTTCATATAACATCATACTTTCTTCACAGGCCTTTTGCATATCAAATGAAGTTTTTAGGCTATAAGCAATAATGCAACTTGTGATTTTTAAGGTTGTAGCAAGTTCAGTTTTACAGCTATAAGTGAAAAATACTGGTATAATATGACACTACAAAACCAACGGAATCCATTGGTACTAACCATGTCATATATTAGCTTGTCGCAAAGGAGGTTAAATAAAGCTCCAAGCTCCAAATTTTGTTGAGGAAAAACTGGCATGGCCATTTTCAAAGGGGTCCCTTGACCTCTGACCTCAAGATATGTGAATGAAAATGGGTTCTATGGGTACCCACGAGTCTCCCCTTTACAGACATGCCCACTTTATGATAATCACATTTGCATAAAGCAGCATATTTGCCCACCCCCATGTTGATAAGAGTATTAAATACTTGACAAATCTCCCTTTAAGGTACATTTTGAACAGGTAAAAAGTGTGATTAATCGATTAAAAAACTGATTGAACACCGTAATACTTATTAATATTATATTCCATTTCTGCCAATAAATTCCCCTAAATGTCACACACTCTTCCTTTAAGTAGTTACATAATTACTTACATGCTGTGAAGAATCTGTGGTCCAGCTCGAGTCGACCCTTTTGAAGTAGAGATTGCGTAGGAAGCCTCTATTCAAGCTCTTCAAAGGCAGTTATGTAGATAATCGCCCTGAAGGTCACTTACAATCACTGATGCATTTAATTGCATGTAAACCTTGAAGAATGAGTACCAATCGAGCACACTTAACCTGCACTATAACCTGGAAGGTTAATTTGACAGATCTCACCTTGTGTGAGGACTACAATGATCTCTTTTGTGTTGAAAGTCTGGTAATTTAAAGTCTACAGATATGGAACACACACACATACGATCATACAAATAGGCACTAATACCCAGTGGTTTTGATAAAGAGACTTGGCTAATGAATCAGTGCTTTGATTAATTCCTGCTACAACTGGTTGTGTCTGGAATTATTATATTCAATATTTCAGTTGCAAAGGGATCAGACTTGTCTTTGTTGATCCCCCTCTCCCCTCTCTGTCTGTTTCCTCTGTCTGTCTCAGTCCCTTCTCTCTTTCTCTCTCAGCGTAATGAGGCTCCTCTGTGGTTCTATAATTAAAACCCCAGTGTACCGACAGAGAGATGGAGTGATGGAAGGATGGACAGGAAACTGACTCATGGACTGTGTCAGTGTGACAAGCGAACTGTGTGTGGCTATGTTTGTACGCTCTACTTGTTCCAACTAGTTATGGATTTAATTGCATGCGTGTTTTACAGCATGATGAAATAGATAAAGACGGATGCCCATGTATAAGGCTTTGACAGAGCATTTCGCAGTTGTACGCCCACTTAAGCTGTCTTCAAATCCTTTTCCATTCACGAATAAAATAGTCGATAGACAAAAAGAAGGCAACAGAAAGGCAGGTAGGGAGAGAGGTGTCCTGTGGGAGAAGAAGCAGACCAAATGTCAGACATCACGCTGGATGGGACGAGTTTCTCAGAATCAATGAACGAGCAGAGGCTGTGGAGGTAAAGGGAGCAGCAGCAGGAAGAAGCTCTGAAAGTTTTAATGCTACACAGGTTTTTACTGCAAGGCACCAGTTGTAGTCAGGGCAGCGTCATGTATGAATCTTCATCTATAGTGTATGTGAGCACTGGTTGAGCCAGCATTATCTAAAAGGGAGTCCAGTAGTGGGACCAGTGGTATTTCTCTAGGGGGTCACTGCTCCATTGTTTAGTTTTTGATACATTTTTAGGAAATTATGATATGGATCAAAATGATGGTAAACAAGTTCATACTTGGTTTCACCAGGATTTAACTGTGTCACTGACGAGTACTTTAAAGGAAGGGTTGGTAGTGTTCTTCAAAAACATTTTTTGTTATATTTGTTGAAATTCTCGTTATATCCCTAATAAATCAGTCAATAAATCAAATGCTCTGACAAAAAAACTGAGAAGAATCCAGTATCTGTGGCTGTGGCAGGACTGTAATAAACCCGTCCAATCATTTAAATCGGTCCAAATTAAGTGATTGGTCTTCCTGTCTGCGTGCACTCTGCCCGTGCACTCATTGCGCATCACTGGAGTCTTCCACAACCTGCTGGCTTGACAGCTGTGAGTGCTAACAATAGCATATTTGTTGTTTACGTGTATATGACAATTGTGGGGGAGTGACTTTGAAGAGAGGCCTGAAGGGACGGGGGTCCCCTGACCTCAGACCTCAAGATATGAATGAAAACTCAGAGATGAACAGAGTGAAAACTGTATCTTATTATATAAAACAGATGTTGACATACTGCACAATTTGCAGTTGAAAAGTAAAAAAAATTGCACTATATCACCATATATCCTACAGCAATACGCAATAGGATTTGCAATACGCACATTTTTTTAAATCGCAATAAGATCGTATCGTGACTTATATATCGTAATACAATATCGATATTGTATCGTGGAGACTCTGGTGATTCCCACCCCTATTAGCAATACCAGTTGATACCAACGCATTACACGGTATTTTGCACATGCAAACACCGTAGCAACATGTCCACAGATAGAAGTTGGACAGTACTGTATGTACAACTGATTTACTGAGTCACAAATAAGACATCATAAGTGCTGATAAACAGAATATTACTACAGCTTTTTACTGACGATGCACGGGGCAGCCATCTAGGATTTTGAGGTTGGGGTTCATGAGGTCCGTCTTCAGGCGGCGTTCCAGTCGAAATTTCCCACTGGGAACTCTGAAATTCCAACTTCCCTGTTGAAATGGAACACAGCATTAGGTGTGCACGGTCTGCTAACACAGAATTGTTTATTAACCAACAGACAGACCATTATTCTGTTGGTCATCTTGAACACCAAAATGAAAAGACACCGGTTTGCTAGGTAACAGCCAACAGTTCATTTGGGAATGGGGCTACCTCATGAATTCATTTTAGCTTGATTCAGCCCTTGATTTTAATGGGGACAATGGGCCACAGGGAGGTTGTAGTGATGAGACATTTTAAGGTGGTCATCGTTGCAATGGATGTGTTCTGGCTCAAACAGAGTGTGAGTTTGTGTTGACACGTTTGTTAAGTTGAGAAATTCAGCTACATCTACTAGAACAAGCAGAGGGGGGTTTGGATGGAGAAAGGCGTTGTTTTTGTGGAGGATGTAGGCGGAAACGTAGCTGATGTACCATCGACATCTGCACTTCACCAGGCAAATACTTGGGTAGGGATATCGCAGCATCTGAAATGCACGAACACACACGGGATGCTGAATGAAGTGTCAAGTACGCAGATAAGTAGCATGGTGCTCGTGATTTTAATGATCCTGTCAGTCACACGGCTGTTCCTTATTGCCACATCACTGTACACCCTGCAACCTAAAACTGTGTGTGTGTGTGTGTGTGTGTGTGTGTAAGTCAGTGAGTGTGCATGAGCAGCAATATTTGGAATATGAGTTTCATTCCATCTAAAGCTTCAAGTTGGACGCTGTGCGCGTGGAGACAGACGTTTCACAGTTTCCCCACTGTGTTCTGTAGTGATGCTTTATTCTGATACTCATCACTGTGTGAAAATATGCAAGGCTTCACGACTCCAAACTGAGCAACCCGACGGGATACGCTGTTCATATGCCAGCTTGTATCAGCACATACTGGCTGCATTCAGGGTTTTCATAAACAGTTTTCAGAGTATCCCGAATATAAATGAAATATTATTGGGCACGGAACACACTGATTGTCTCTGCGTGTCAGTGCTTCCTGCTGGGTGTAACAGGTTATTGGAGTAGCAGGCCAGTCAGCAGATGTTAATTTGAAGCAATAGAAGTGGAAGAGAAAAAGAGAGATAGAGGGGGAAAACAGAGCTGGTGAATGATGGAGCAGGGCGGCAAAAGAAAGATTGGATTGGAGGAACAGAAGGAAGATAAAGGAAAATAGGAGGACAGACGATGAGGTGCTGAGGAAGGGGAAATGTGTTCAATGGCAGCGGGAAGGGTGAGGTGATGGTGTCGTTGGTTGCTTGACGGAGAGTGATATGAATACAATTTCTATGATGGTATATATTTGTATATTTTATGGAAATTCAGTTGAGAAACTGTTAAATGGTGGTTCAGGAGGTAGAGCAGGTTGTCCACTAATTTGCAGGGTTGGCTCCTCCTGTCTGCATGTTTAAGTGTCCTTGAGCAAGACACTGAACCTCATACCCATTTATTACTCAGTGTGTGAGAATGAGAGGCAATGTAATGCTCTTTGGATACAAAAAAAACGCTATATAAGTGCAGTCAATTAAGAAAAAAACTCAAATATATGACAAGCTCAAATATTGGAATATTTCAAAATAAATTCCTAACAGGATTGTCACTTTTTATTTGAAATCCTAGAAACATGCGTTAAGCGTAGCAGGCTGTGCCTTGTACTCAGGCAGGGGGCATTCGTAAATAGCATTCTGATCTATTGGATGCCCTCTTGCCCTCAATAAACAAGACAATCGTCTCTTTGTTAACACAAAAGAGGAGACTGTAGTCACGTTAAACTAAGCCATCTGAGAAATGTGGGAGCACTTTGGATCCGACACTATAGATGGAGAAATTGGGGATAAAGGTGAGAGTGTTTGCTGCTTTTTAAAAAACTGTCCACTGTAACAAATCTAAAGTCGGTATCTGCACTCAAGTCCCTTTCCCACTGGACAAAAAACTCACTAACACCTGGCTTCTCTCTTTAGCGGGAAAGGTTACAATCGGCATTCATTCCCAGGACAACAAATGACTCAGCAGTAGTCACAGGTATTTATCAGCTCCAGCTGCAATCGACAGTGATGGAAACATAACACCCCGGTGAACGCGCTGATTTTCGCCTCTTTTCCGGCGCCAGGTTATGTGATGATTTTTGAAGTGAATATATAATAAGTAAAATTAACAGGGATTTGGACAAGTATTATAATTTATTAACATACAAACAATATAATTAATATGCTCTCCTCAAAGCCACAAGGCTGCAGTCAGACAACAGTACTTTTACCTCACTGATCATCGAAACACACTAAATAAAAATACAAATCAACTCAAACTCTCAAATCAGAACCATCTTGTTAGTCTTTCCACTGTTCCAACGATCACCAACTCTGGTTTGGTGGAAATAAAACCCTTAATTCACCGAGTTATATATGAAAAGAAACAGCTGCTATTTGCGCTCCTCAAAACTACCAGTTTCACTAAATCATTATAAGGCTAGATACATAATACAGACTGTACAAACAAAAACATACAGTATATAGATTGAGTTGGCAGTTCAATTTTGACCTTGAAAACAGCTGTTGACGAAACACAATCTTAATTCAAAGACCTCTTACTTGCTTTTTGCGGAGCTTTTGACCATATCGCATGGTCGAGGTCAAGAATGAAGCTGGTCTTTTAAGCCAACATGGTGTAAATAAGTCATGTACATATATTGAGATTTATAGAGCCAGTAATCTTTCTCATTCTCACACTAATAAACGCACACATTCACAATTCACTAATATATACCATTTGTTCATTATCGGCTGAACTGACACCATAGTATTAAAGAGTGTGTGGGTGGTGCTTTAGTTTCGACTACACCGTCTTCATTTGTTAAAGCCTCGCTAAAATGCAGCCACGTTTCACATCCATTTACAAATCCGCACACACACACTTATGTATGACTGTGTGTGTTTGTCCTCTTGTCCCCTGCGCTATCAGTACGTACGTTAGGCAATGTTTTTATCAGGGTTTCAGGGCAGAACAAAGCTAGCAAAGAATTAGTGGAAGAAGAAGAGATAAAAAAAAAAGAAGGGGGGATGAGGGAGAGAAGAGATGAGGACAGAGAGGGATTGGGTACCAGAGGAAGTCAGAGAAAAGGAGGCGAGCCGTGAGCAAGTGCGAAATTGGGAAAGCTTTGAGGACGATAGAGATGGATAGGAAGGAAGAAAGAGAGGCAGAGTGTAAAAGTTGAAGATTGAGAGGGGATGCTGAAAACAGGAATAGATCAACAGGGCCTTTAATCCAAAAATAGTTTCAGCCCTTCTCCGCCTTCCTCCTCATCCCTACTTACCTCCCCGCCACTCCCTTCTCCCCCGCCTGCTTGTTTGGAGTGATTGAAGAAAAGAGGAGATGTGTGTATACTACACACACACATAGAGCAGCGTGTGCGCATGTGGCCATATTGTGATCCGCAGACAGACGGATGATGTCCATTACCAGGCCGTGCTGTCCGGAGCCAGGCGGAACAGCTGCAGCCAGATCTCACTGATCTATCACTGTTCTAATGAATCTGTTATAGCCAGGCCCGACCAATCAATCTCTGAGCCACTTAATCAGTGAAGCCATTAATCAGACACAGACCCTAACTGTTCTTGCCCACATGAGCGACCGCTTTACATATATACATAGACATAAAGTCACGGGCACGCACACATGTGCATAGGGATGTCACGACAATCGATACTTCGGTACCAAGTCGATGCCAAAATTGTGAAAACGTGACGCTACTTGTTTTTGCACAGTACCACAGGTTCCGTGAGGGCTTAAGACTACGGCGTCCCATCGTCTGAGCAACGATAGAAAATGGGACGCAGTAAACTTTCTATCGACGCCCCCAGGGTACTGTTTGTTCCCTGGTAATGCTGCATTGTGAACAACAAATCTGTGTTGAAATCGGAGGAGATCTAGTTAACGTTAGCTTTTAGCTCCATGCAGGACTGTGCTGCTTACCGGCTGCTAACATTAACTTGCCCTCGTCCTGCCAATTTCAACACGGGAGATGCCATTGATTTACATTGTGATACGTTCAGGCTCTATTCTGCAAATATGAGTACGGGGCGAAAGTCAATTCTAGCGTTATCATGATGCGTTCAAATGTAATCTTGTAAAATGTCGTTTTTGGCGAGAAACTTGAATAAATCCAGTTGTTTGAAGGAGGTGATTTCACAGCAATATAAAATAGATAATAGAGAGGGAATAATGACCTGTTTAACTTCCTAATAAAAACTAGTATGCAAACGGTAATAAAGCAGTGATTTGCTGTCTTACTTTTGTTTTTTAACGTGGTATCGAATTGGTATCAAGAGTTATGGAATTTCGCTGGTATTTGAATCGACTACTATAAAATCTGGTATGGTGACATCCCTACATGTGCACTTACAGTATACAGACACTGAGTCAGTCAGTGTGGAAGTGATTGTAAGAGGGAGCTTTTCTTTGTCGCAGCAGGAGGTTAACACGCAGCATGATTAAATACAGATTTGTCTGCAGGCAATTAGTATACTTCTACAAGAGGTACACCTGAATGAGATGAGCATCACATTCAGACAAACAGAACAAATATTTAGAGGTGAGATACTGCAGGACACTTTGATAATAATCAAATGATTGGCTGATTTGTTTCAATTTCCTGTATTGGGGCATTGTGAGAATATTAGCTTCTCTACAGTGAGGGTTTATCTGCTTTATATCTTTGTTAATTGGCTATTTTGGGGGTTTGGTCTATTGGTCTGACAAAAAAAAGCAATTTGAAGGGATCACCTTGAGGTCTGGTGAATTCTGATGGACATGTTGCACTATTTTCTGACATTTTATAGACTAATTGCTAAAACCACATTAGGATTGTTGATCAGATTCTAAAAAGGATTTGGCCGTGACAACTGTTCAGACCAAGTTGGACTCAGCCTGTTTCAATGTCATCTCATCTAAATTTAGTGCTTTTACTGTTTCTCTCCCTTTTCTCTGTGAGTTGCAGTTTAGAATAGCAAGGCAAACTCAGGCTTCATGTTGTCGCAGATTAATTATGTGCTCTTTTCTGGCTTCAGAGACTGAAAACACAATCTATATGTTGGTGGAAACAGTTGTTATTTGTGGAGTCTCTAGTCTATGAAGGTTTAAACGAAAATCCCACCTTAAATGATTCGATAGACTGAAGACACCGTGTGATAACAACAATCTAAAAGTTAATTGATGCCAAAATGTGCAAGATGGTTCTAGTAAATCTGTGTCAAACAGTACAATATCAGTTATAGGCATGTCAGAAGGTGCGATGAATGTGCTGGTGGAAATGCAAGAACAGACATGTCATCAACTTGCACTCATGCTTTAAAATTGTAGCAAAACATCAAATAAGCTTTTGCTTCAGCCTTTGCAGGTTGTGAAACCAATCTTGGTCACAAATGGCCCCTTGAGTCTGGCTCCAATAGCGAGTCAATCTCCATAGACCCCCATGTTAAAATGCAAGGGATGCACCAATCCGACTTTTTCAGTCCAGACACCGATAGCGATTCCTGGGCTTTGGGTATCTGTCGATACTGAGTACCGATCCGATACCAACGTTTAATTAATAAGCTGTATGCCTCACTATGTGGAAGTGACTGGGATCATTCTTTTATGTGTAAGGAAACATCAGGCTACACTTAAATATTGCTTTCTTAACTTTGTAAAACAAAATGTAACAGATAAATACATAGATATAAATTAACAAAGTGTTATTTATCATTAAAATAATAAATGTACACCAGTAACTTGGCAAACAATTCTTCAAAATTAACAGGAATTACAATTCAGGTGTAAACAGTTTTAATGCTGCAACAAATTGATCAAAACCTAAACAGGAATTAAAATTCCAGTATATAATGTACATAGTATTTAAACATAAAATTGAATTTAATAAAGCAGCCCCATTGTCATCGATACCCGATCCAGCTATTTGAGTCAGTGTCGGCCCTGGTATCAGGGACCTATAAAACAGCAGAAATGTACAGTCTGGTACAAAAAACAGTTTTGGTCTCTATAGCTAATTTTCCCGTTAATAACAACTGTACTGGGGGTGAATTTTTATGTAACACACCCGTTCAAATTATATTATGGCCTAAAGTTCAGCATAATTGAGGGCGGGGCTGCTTTGAGTGACAGGTGGGTGCTGTCTCAGGTTGCTAGCTGCTGTCTGCTCTGCTGTAGGCAACACTTTTTTGGCATTATTGGGCAAAAATTCCATAATAACCTTTCAGCATATTGTTAATATTGTTCTGAGAGAAAAATACACTTCTCCACCTCCTCATGGCTCTGTTTTCAGGCCTTAAAAAATCAAGCCCTCATGGCTCTGTTATCAGGCTGGTGAGCGGTGCTTTGTAATTCCTAACAGTTCTCAACATAGATGCCAGGTCACAAACTTTCTCATTTTACAGCTAAAATGTGCCCTACAAGATGATTCTGAAAACATTTAAAGCAAGAAATAGGCATTACAGTAACAGAATATTGATTCATATTTGATCAGCGCTGCCTAGTTTGACCACTTGGTCAGAGTTTGCAAGTGATTGACTCGAGGCTCTCATGGACGGAAGCTGGACGGCAGACTCCAGCTCGGTTCTGACTGGTTGTTTTCCTCCATCTGTGAAATCTTGCAGATGCCATTAGAAGCACCGGAGGACACCGGAGGACACAGAGGCTCATGATTTCACTCAGATTACCTATCTCATGCATTACTGTCAGGATATAGTGACCGTTTTATATTTAATACTTATATCTATTTGGTCCATTTCTACCCTCTGCTGCTTTAAGATATACTGTATACTGTGAGAATATTTTAGTCTAATATAATGTGGTTTTCTTTGAGGCGGTTTCCCAAAGGGGATCAATAAAATCTTAGTACAGTATTCACATTTTTATTCTGCTCCAAAGACTGTGAGTTTGTGAGAGAGTGTCTTAAAGAAGTGCCCAAGGAAATGCCAGGACATGTTGCCCTCCATTGATCTGCCACAGTCCTCCAGGCCTCGTCCCTCCACTCGCCTGGCTGCCATGCAGTAAATGAATGGACTGTGTCAAAAGCAGACGCTACACGGAGAGCAGTGAATGCTTAACTGGAATACCACTTGTTTCTAAAGGAGCCACTTAAAATTCAGTATCCTCTTATATATGAGGCTTATTTACTTATGCTGAGGGTCTCTTAGACACAGTTCTTCAAGTCTGTGGGACAGAGAGGAGTGAGAGAGATAAAGACAAAGCAGGGGTGGCGGTGAAGAAGGAGTGTGGGAGGGGAGTACCCTGCAGCATACTGAATAAAGAGGAGAAAAAAAGCGGGAAACAACCTGATTTAGTAATGATGCATCTCCTCTTTCGTGTGTGTCTTGGTCTCTTCTCCATCTGGTATCTTACCCTGAGGTGGTGGGCACACAGCAGCACCACATCACTGCCTTTTAAAGCCCCACCTTTTGGCTTTAACTTTCTCTTGTCTTCCCCGTGTCTTTCATCCCTCGCGTCCTCTCTCTTGCCTTTTAATATTTCTGCAAGATCAGACACTTCCCTATTTTTTCTTTCTGTCTCTTATCAGACGCGCAAACTTGCCGAAGCAGCACTCTTCTTTTGAATTGGAAATGATATCGCTTTTTTTCCATGCCATCATTAGGCTCACAGTATGAATTGAACATGTACACCTATTTCTCATTGAGAGCACCATGTAATGAAACATGGCACTCATTTTACCTTGTACTTCTGTTGTTTCTTGTTAAGGCTGGATGTTTGTTTGTCTATCAGTTTCAATAGCACTTCTTTTATTCACCTTTGCGTGCTCTCTGTTGGACTCTTGAGGTGATGAGAGGTAATGTTTAACAAAAGATTGGTGGGTTTTTATCTTAAGTGCAGGCAGCTGTTTGGGTACAAATAAACCTGAAAGTCTGAAGAGATGTGATGAGGACAGAGGAGAGTACAAATTATGTGGAGAATAAGGAAGAAAGGCAGGGATAAGCTAACCTTTTTTCTTTCAGACGGTGAGCAAAGAAAATGTCAAAACCTGGTGACATTTGGGATTCCATACAAGGATGATTGACACCAACTTTTACCTGTATGTGTACGGGAGACCGGGCTGTGCATACCAGCTCTGTGCGTGTGTGTGTGTGTGTGTGCGGGCATGATTGACATGGTAAATTGGAAAGGTCAACTGGTGCTAGTGTTTTGGTACAGACAGGCAGACAGCAGGAAGATGTAACCTTCCCAGACCACATTTATGGAGGGGAGAAGAATCAGAGCGAAGGACAGGATTCAGGGTTGTGTGAAAACTAAGATTTAATATGTAAACCTGCTCACTGCTCTTTATATGCTGTGTATAAATGATAACTCGCCTCAATTCTGGTCAGATATACAAAGTGAGGCAGGAGAGGAAGAACACGGACTATGACATTTTAGCATCTGGGTCCATCAGGAGTTTCTCCGAGGTCTGAGGTCAACACTCCAGCCAGCTTATTATTTTAACGGACACAAGTGTGCGTGTGTGCGTGTGTGCGTGTGTGCGTGTGTGCGTGTGTGCGTGTGTGTGTGTGTGTGTGTGTGTGTGTGTGTGTGTGTGTGTGTGCGTGTGTGTGTGTGTGTGTGTGTAGATGGGGTCCATGCGTCCTTGTTTTTCTCTCTGTGAATGTGTCAGGATTTGAAATTGGAGTGTTGCATTTGTATAGCCATTGATATGAATTTCAAATAGGTGTGTGTCAGTGTGTGTGTGTTTCAGAGCAAGGAATGGGAACAGAGTGAAGGGAGAGTGAGATTGACAGGGTAAATTGGAATGGTAAGAGTTTTGAGGTTGAACTCTGGGTTTAAAACAGCCGAGAGAGAGAGAGAAAGAAAAGACCCAAATGTGTTGCTAAAAAAAGTACCCTTTCGCTCGGGGAAGTGTGACAGTGGATGCCGATGTGGGTGGATGGGGAGAACGCAGCGAGGCTGAGCAGGAGAATAGGTTGTCACCAAGGGCAAAAGGGTGTCTGGGTGTTTGTAGATGGAGAAGAAGGAAGGAAGGCCCGGTGGGGATGTTTTATGTCGAGAGTGGAGGGTGGAGGGGAGGTGAGTCATGGTGAGTTTTGGGGTGCTGCAGCAAATAGGTGACCCACAGCTGGGGACTGAGGGGTCAGCACCTGCACAGGTCACCTGGGACGGTAACACAGTGAGACATATGACACACATAGCAGCAACAGCCTTTACACACATGAAAGGACAGGTACAGCACACAGGACTGTTATATTGAATAGCAGACACATAGACACATAGAGATACTGTACTTATTCCCTGTTGTACTCACACAAACACATAGACATCCAATAAAGCACACACACACACACCGTTGCAAGCACACACAGAGGACATGGTGACCTGCTTGTTTGTAGGTCCTTCAGGCAGCTGAATACACAATAGTGAATTCATGAATACAAATCATACTCAAGGTTGAGACACACTTAGGCGCACACTAATATTTTCACAAATAAACACACCCAAAAAATGGGTACAATCATTTTTCTACCAACTCAGGAATATTTCCAAGATCAGAGCGATGTTATCTTTTAGAAATACGTGAAGTCAATGCGGAAATGCCTTAAACTTACATTATTTCTAACAGCCAGCAGGGGGTGACTCCTCTGGTTGCAAAAAGAAGTCTGATTGTATAGAAGTCTATGAGAAAATGACCCTACTTCTCACTTGATTTATTACCTCAGTAAACATTGTAAAAGTCTTCTTCAATACAGCATGATGTTCATTTAGTAAATTATGGTCCCATTTAGAGTCAAATAGACCACCCTGTGATTGACCAATCGCTACCACGGCGTTGTCCTGTCTGGGAGTTGTCAGCATTTTTGTCTTACAACTTTAACCCTTTCACAGTGTGTTTTCAGTTCATAAAAGTTAATTGCAATATTTTGGTCGCCTAAAAATGTCTTATTCAGCGTTCGGTTGCACTAAGCTCCACCCTCCCGTGTCACTTCTGGTTGCAAAATAACAAGATGGCGACGGCCAAAATGCCGAACTCGAGGCTTCAGAACGGCAGTCCATAAACTAATGGGTGACGTCACGGTGACTACGTCCACTTCTTATATACAGTTTATGATAACAACACACATAATGTAATTTACAT
>CAKALG010024600.1:0-11373 GCA_916700815.1 Helicolenus hilgendorfi
CACAGTTCCCGCGTCTGTTGCCGGGGTTAATCAATGACTATACAGCAACAGCGAATAGACTGCTGATTCCATATGCCCGGCAAAGAATAGACAATCATCGACTAATCAGAACTTGATAGAGGCCACATAGGATGGAGAGCATCTGCTGTGTCCAGTGAGCCCAACTGTAATCACATTATATAACATTGATCTACTAAACTGAGGATTATGGGTTCTGATATTTCTACTGGGAGTGATAGGAGTCACAGTATTCAAGGTCGCAGTCACAGCGCCGGGACTGGAACGGCGACTTTCGGGATTATTATTAGGGCTGTGATCAGGCAGGAATCTGGTAACACAATACGTACCATGATACGGGGACAACAATTCAATATATAGCAATATATTGCAATTTATTTAAATTCAATTTTAGGAAAATTGTCACAGTAAAAAGACCACACCAGAAATAAACAACTTTAGAATAGGCGAAAATAACCACATCTCCGAATTCGATACTACAACGATACTTTGGTGCCGATTCCATATGTATTGCGATTTTTAAGTATTGCAATTCTACAAGTATTGCAATTCTGGCATTATAAAATCAATTTCAAAATCATAAAAAAAAAAATCCCGACACATGACACTTGATTGTTTTTCCCACCCCTAAAAATGGCACATTTATACTGCACGCAAAAAAGTGGGCGTGTCTGTAAAGGAAAGACTCGTGGGTACCCATAGAACCCATTTTCATTCACATATCTTGAGGTCAGAGGTCAAGGAAAATAACCATGCCAGTTTTTCCTTGCTGATATTTAGCGTAACTTTGGAGCGTTATTTAACCTCCTTTTTGACAAGCTAGTATGACATGTGACTTGGTATCAATGGATTTCTTAGGTTTTCCAGTTTCATATGATGGTAGTAACTTCACTCTGAGCCCACTACAACATCGGAAAGATCAAATATTGGCAGGATAAGTAGAATAAGAATAAGAGGTAAATTAAAAATGGATACAGTGTTTTGCAGAATAAATACAGTATCACACAATATAACATAATGATACTCATGTGTATCTGTATTTTCTTACACCACGTAATTATTATCAATTCATAATTGATATAAAGTATAAAAAAGAGCTTCTGTCTGGCATCATCAAGGAGGCCAACTCTAATAGTTTTATAACTTTCCTCTCACGTATTCAAGCGACACACAAACACACACAAACAAAGATAGACACTCTGCCATTAGAGGTGGTGCTTCAGGCGTTAGAAGTGTAGCTGCAAACTGTCCACACTGCACTGCAGAGATATTGATGTCTTAATACAATAAAAAGCAAAATAAACATTATTATCCTGATCGTTATAATTATCTCCAGCCCAGAGGCTCAAACTGAATTATTCATAGAGTGCTTAATTAAATGGGTAGACTAGGCTGTGCGAGTGTGAGTGCTGTGGATTTGTGTATGTGTGAGTCTCTGTTGCCCGATGTCTTTTGGACAGCGACATTAAATGAGAGTAAATATTCAATCATTCTGAAGGGACTTAGAAAGAAAAGAGATGATGCTGTGACAGAGACGGAGGGAAGGAGGGAGGGAGGGAGAGAGAGAGGGGGAATGGATTACAAACGCATCCTCGTTCGCCCTTCACTGTGGTCCCTGTCGAGGAAAAAAGGAAGACAGGCAGCCGTTTAACGTTTCAGAGCGACGGGGCTTTTTCTTTATACACTTTTTTTTTTTTTTATACTTAACTGCCTGGCACAATAAGCAACCAGTCACTGCACTCCACGGCACCACTCATAAGGCCACGACGCACACACAAGAGTGTAACGAAGCTGAATGCGACGCCTCTAATGCAGTCAATAGTGAAGTCAAGGCCGCAGCAGTTAAATAGCGGCGTAGTAGACAGTTATTACTTCTCCCTCGCTGTGATTACTGTATCAACCACTGAATGAAAGCACTTCTCTCCGCCCTGCCACTGATATTACTCTTGGAAAATGTAGATGGGAGTCACGGAGCCAATACATATGCACTATGCACATATGGAGGCAAGAAAACTAGCTTATACAATAACTTTTAGATGCACACACATCTACTGTATGATATATGCATGCATTCTGTGACATGACCTGTATACACATATATAGTATCCACCCATAAACATTGGCCCGTATGCACAGGCATATGTGCATAAAGAAGAAAATTGACTTTGAACGCTCACACGCCATTGCACGCATAGGAGATCTCGAACACAATTGAAAGGTCCGACTCACTCTTTCCTTTCTCTCTCTCTCCCACACACACACACACACACACATACACTCCTGTTGGCGTTCTGTCAACTCTGTTTCCGTCATCTTTTCCTCAGATATTTGATGTAGGGCTTCTACACCACACACACACACATGTGCGTACAAACCAATGGAGTGCTGATGTGCCAACAGGCGTAGTCTGGACACCGCGGTAATGTAACAGCCCATTCACTTTATTATGCATTAGCACCAGGGCTGCTTTTTCATTACACCCTAATGACATTTTGGTAGGGTCCACTAATCAGCCCCTGCGGGACCCCTGCTGACACCCTAAACGTATTGCACACCCACACACACACATATATCTATATATATACACACAGTGTACGTTCAAGCATGCATACATGTTTCTGCACGGAGAAATATATACTTAAAGATGTGCTGCACATGCACACACACACACACATACAGAGGATAGATGCATATGCATTGTATCTATTTCATACAAAAAGCAATTTTGAACTCTCCTCCCAGGGCTAAAGTGCAAATACTGTATACAATGAACAGACCCACACATAGTAGTGGGAGGGAGGCCTTGGGATGGCTGGGGCCCCTGGGCTTGAGTCATTATCCAGGCCCGACCTACACCATGAAATGATACATTACAACTGCTCCATAAGAGAAATATATGCCCAGTGGTGGAAAGTTACTTTACTCAAGTATTGTACTTAAAGCAGCAGTGGGTAGAATTGGAGCAAATATGATTTAAAAAAGTATTATTTATGATGGTTATTTTTGTAAAACGGTCACTATATCCTGACAGTAGTGGACATTATGGAAGATTTCACAGACAGGAAAACAAGCAGTCAGAGCTGATCTGGAGTCTGCCGTCCAGCTGCCGTCTCTGAGCGGCTGTAAATCACTGGCGAACTTCGATCAAACTGTCAAACTAGGGTTACTGTAATGCTAATTTCTCCCCTCAAATGTTGTCAGAAACATTTTGTAGTGTACTGTTTTGCTGTAAAATGAGAAAACGCTCTCTCTCTCTGAAATGACCTGTGATTGGTCAAAGTCTCCCGTCACGGGCTAGATCCTTTAAAGCCTGAAAACAGAGGTTTAGTTTTCTCTCAGAACACTTAAATTACAATATGCTAAAAGGTTATTAAGGAATTTTTGCCCATTGATGCCAAAAAACATTCTGCATACTGCAGGTTTAAGTACAATTTTGAGGTACTTTACTTGAGTATTTCCATTTCATGCTACTTTAACCTTCTACTCCACTACATCTCTGAGGGAAATATTGTATTTTTTACTCTACAACATTTATTTGATAACTTTAGTTGCTAGTTACTTTGAAAATTCGTATTATTAATACAAAATAAAAACATATAATATATATATTATAGGTTAAACTACCCAGCAGTATATAAAGTAATGAGCAACATTAAAATGATGAACACATAAATGCATCAATCATTATAATCCAATAATATAATATGTATTATTCTGTATAATGAGTACTATTACTTTTGGTACTTTAAGTATATTTTGATGCTGATACTTTTGTACATTTTTAATGAAGATTATTTTAACGCTGTGGTATTGTTACTTTTACTCAAGTAAGATACTGAATACTTTAAACTATGGCCATGCCAACAGGATCACGTTAAGTTACTGTATGTTCAAGATTCAGAGTGGGTTTTACTCCAATAGTTACACTACCATACAAAAACAGCAAGAGAGTTAGAGCAGTGTCAGACATCATGGACATGCACCCTAAAGGATCTGAAATAGACAAAATCCAGGCTTAAATTTAAATATATCAAGCCTCACAGCACAACCTGAGGATGCTCATGATTAAGTAATCCCACCAGCAAACTATGTCAAATCCTTAAAAACACTATATGCTAGTAGGAGATGCTCCAAACATCCAGTATGAGAGAGAGAGAGAGGGAGGTGGAAGGAGAGAAAAAGGGAGGTGGATGGAGATAGAGGGAGGTGGAGGGAGAGGAAGAGGGAGGTGAAGGTGGAGGGAGAGAAAGAGGAAGAGGAAGAGGGAGGTGGAGGGAGAGGGAGAGGAAGAGGAAGAGATAGGTGGAGGGGAGAAAGGTGGAGGTGGAGGGAGAGAGAGAGGGAGGTGTAGGGAGAGAAAGAGGGAGGTGGAGGGAGAGAAAGAGGAAGAGGGAGAGAGAGAAAGACAGAGGTGGAGGTGGAGGGAGAGAGAGATTGGGAGGTAGAGGGAGAGAAAGAGAGAGGTGGAGCTGGAGGAAGAGGAAGAGGCAGGGAGAGAAAGACAGAGGTGGAGGTGGAGGAAGAGAGAGAGGGAGGTGGTAGTAGAGGAAGAGGAAGAGGGAGGTGGAGGGAGAGGGAGAGGAAGAGGAAGAGATAGGTGGAGGGGAGAAAGGTGGAGGTGGAGGGAGAGAGAGAGGGAGGTGTAGGGAGAGAAAGAGGGAGGTGGAGGGAGAGAAAGAGGAAGAGGGAGAGAGAGAAAGACAGAGGTGGAGGTGGAGGGAGAGAGAGATTGGGAGGTAGAGGGAGAGAAAGAGAGAGGTGGAGCTGGAGGAAGAGGAAGAGGCAGGGAGAGAAAGACAGAGGTGGAGGTGGAGGAAGAGAGAGAGGGAGGTGGTAGTAGAGGAAGAGGAAGAGGGAGGTGGAGGGAGAGGAAGAGGAAGGTGGAGGGAGAGAGAGAAAGATGGAGGGAGAGGAAAAGGGAGGTGGAGGGAGAGAGGTGGCGGGAGAGAAAGATGGAGGGGGAGAGAGGTGGAGGGAGAGAAAGATGGAGGGAGAAGAAGAGGGAGGTGGAGGGAGAGAGGTGGAGGGAGAAGAAGAGGGAGGTGGAGGGAGAGAAAGATGGAGGGAGAGGAAGAGGGAGGTGGAGGGACAGAGGTGGAGGTGGAGGGAGGTGGAGGGAGAGGAAGAGGGAGCTCAGGAAGGGAGTAAACATTGCGTGCAGGCCCACGCGCACAGTGGGAGGGTGATAGCACAGTGAGCTAAACTGCGACACACAGTAAGAAACTCTCCTTAAAAACACCAACAACACACTCTGAGCAGCAACAGCAGCGTTTCACAACTCAGTAATAATATCCAGAAACACAGCAACAGTCCAAATGATGTCCATGAAACGGTTCACTTACCTTTCAGACGTGTTGTATTCTGGATATCATCAGCAGCGAGGTTCAACATCACTGCCCACCTGCATGACGTCATCCTCTAATTGGCAAACCAACCAATCAGGGTCTTCTTCTTTTTCATCTGTTTCTTCTTCTTCTTCTCTCACTAAGAGTGATGGAAATAATGGGATAATTAATTTTTTCTTTTTAATTTATTTTCTAATTATCTATTTTTTTTAATGTCCCAGGTATCGTCAATTTAAAAATGTTTCAAAAGAGAGCTGGTAATTTATTTAATACATTTCCAGGAAAAGAATACAAAGTTAATTGATATGCTTTATTTCCATGTCTGCTGATGAATAGATACTAATTAGCTTAAATTATTTTAAATGTGCCCACTGACAGCAATATTAGCACTCTATAATGTATTATTATCACTTATTTTAAGTATTTACTTTAAAGGGGACATATCATGCTCATTTTCGGGGTTCATACTTGTATTTTGGGTTTCTACTAGAGCATGTTTGCATGCTTTAATGTTCAAAAAACACATTATTTTTCTCATACTGTCTGTCTGAATATACCTGTATTCACCCTCTGTAGGAGGCTACCTTCACACTAATAAGTTTTAACATAACTTTTGCTACGTTTATGCCTAGCGTCCGCACTACTCCAGCGTTTAAGTCCCTGAAACGGAGAGTTTTAGTCTGGAGCATAGAAACGGAGACCTTTGAAAACGATGACGCAGACACTCTTCTTCTTCTTCTTCTCTCACTAATAGTGATGGGAATAATGATTGGGATAATTAATTTCTTCTTTTTAATTTATTTTCTAATTATCTATTTTTTTAATGTCCCAGGTATCGTCAGTTTAAAAACATTTCAAGAGAGCTGTTAATTTATTTAATACATTTCCAGGAAAACAATACAAAGTTAATTGATATGCTTTATTTCCATGTCTGCTGATAAATCAATAATAATTAGCTTAACTTATTTGAAATTTCCAATTACACAAGTTACATTTGTGTAGACAAGAAGTCACAAAATGGTGAGATTCGTGTTAGTTTTGGTTTTCCACCTCCGATGAAGAGCAGCGCAAAGCCGCTTCTCAAGCCTAAGGGCCCTATTTTAACCATTATATGCTATTTTATTATAAACATTATTTAATAATTATATGCTAAAGTATTTTTTTATAGATTTTCAGGTAAATATTGGGGTTAATTTGGCAATAATTTCAAAGAGGTTACTTGCTAATTATCATCTAATTAACATGAAATTTGCATACCTGTAAAATTAAGTGTTACCTTTTAATGATTTTATAATGACTATTATATTATTCATTATTTTTTATTTACATGTTGATACATTTGGGGTATAGTATTGGGCACATTACTGCAACCCAGGTTAGCCTGTGCCTAACTCCAGCCCATATACCCACAGATGAAGACCATACTGTATACAGACAATTACACTGCAAGTTACACCCATAGGAAAGCACACGCAGTATTTCAGCACACACCCAGCAGTCTACTTTGATGCTTCACTACACCACAGCTCTAATATCTTCACGCAAGAATGGGAGATAGAAAAAGAAAGAAGAAATTACCCAAGCACACAGACATGCTCCTCTATTGTATACGCAAAGGTATAACAGGGCATCTGCTTACATGCAAACATGCACACAAACACACAGTAAAAGAAATGTATGGAGGGATTAGGTCGGGAGAGTGCGGGAGAGTTGCCTCCTCCGAGCACTGAGTGATTCGGTTTAGAGTTTCAACCTTGGGGCAACAGTGGGCAGGGAAGTGTAAGTGTGTGTGTGTGTGGTGCCCGAAGCCAGAAGTGTTATTGTGTCGGCGCTGGGTGTATTGTTTCAACCCTGAAGTGTTTCGGTACACAGCGATCTGTTGACCCCTACCTGAATGCTCTTAAAATTGTTTTCACCGCCAAAGCTTTGGACCACTTTCCCATAATCATCTAGAGAGAGAATGGATCATTTTGAGGGGCAATTTCAGCAACAGAGAGGAGCAAGGACGTTCTCTTATTACAGTTTTATTTATCTTCTCCTTTGTTGCTGTTGTTGTTGTCATTAAGTTAGTCTCTGTTATGTATGCCCATGCCCACTGACAGCAACATTAACACTCTGTAATGTATTATTATCACTTAATTTAAGCATTAACTTTAAAGGGGACACATTTAATGTTCAAAAAACACATTATTTTTCTCATACTGTCTGTCTGTATATATCTATATTCACCGTCTGTATGAGGCTACATCCACACTAATACGTTTTCACATAACTTTTGCTATTTTTATGCCTAGCGTCCACACTACTCTAGCGTTCAAGTCCCTGAAACGGCGATATTTGAAAACGCTGCTGACCCCGTTTCAGTTTCAAAAGTCCGGATTGCGTTTTAGTGTTGACGGACAGAAACGGAGGCATTTGAAAACGATGACGCAGACACCTACGTTCGCTTCTTGATTGGGTCTCATCAGTCATGACGTGAACCTTTTCTGGAAGAAAACAAACATCAGCCTCGACCACTAGTAGTTAATTTCAACATAGATATAGAATTGCAAGCATTGCTGACCTTGTTGTCTATGCTAGCAGCTGTTGTGCAGTTAAATTCTGCACTTAATAATGCCACTACTGCCTACATGCACAAGAGGCAAGCTGTTATTTGAGCGTTTTTGCATCAATTCTTGTGTCCAACACTGCTTCCTGTTTACACCGGCACACACATGCCCAGTGTAGGTGAATGGTCATGTGATTTGCGTTTTCAGGAGTGGTAATATGGATGGAGATTAATTCTGAAATGGCCCTTTAAACGTTTGTCTGGACGGAGATACGGGTGTTAGTGTGGATGTAGCTCCATTTTAGCGCCTGTCTCTTTAAGACCCCCCCCCAAAAAAAGCCCAATCTGCTGTGATTGGCTTGCGAGAAACATATGGTACACCTTTGCAAAGGTAGATCTCAAGCTGTGGGTGTAGACACACAGATGGGGGTGGGCGGTATAGATTGTCTTACTTCACAGTTTGTGCTTTGGGAGGCACTCCAGATACCCAAATGTGAGTTTGTTTTATGATACATCCCCTTTAAAACCAATTACCTCTTCCAGCTTTTAGCTGTATTGTACCTATTGTACCTGTAAGTACCTACAGCATTCCCAATAATGTAGTGGTTAATAAAAATGCAAATAACCAACCACATTTAGTTGGTAATCATGAAGCAGAAAAACACAATTTCTACTAATGACTGTTTTTTTATATCACCTTAAAGCGTTTTACTATAATTATGAATTACAGAAAAGCCATAATTCTGTGCATCAGCCACAAATTGTGCCATTACGTTCTTTTCCTGCAGAATATAATGGCAGTTGCACTCAGTTTTGCCGGGTTTTCAGCCCTTATTGTTACATCTTTTTCACCAAAGTGTCCCCTTAAAAACATAAATCATAGCCGCAAATTCAATTGTGTTTCAACAGAGCAGAGACAATGGCCACCCCAGAGTCAATATAATCTCTTCTTTTCCAATCGGCCCAGGATGCTCTCTCTCTTTTTGCTTTTTTTTTTTTCCTCACATAGTGCTATAGAGCTAATCTAATATTAGCTCTGCTCAATGGAGGTAGGTGACCTTTGAGTCAGGGTACTTTTAAGTCCGCCATGGCCTGAACAACTAATGGTGTATGTGTAGTCTAAGCAAGCGGGCACAGAGAGCTTCATTGGCTACTTAATGGTGGCTGTTTAATCGAATCCCCTCTCCTCCCCCCCCCCATCTTAATTCCTTGTGTTTTTTTTTTTTATTGGAAATGTTTTTCAAAGGGATGAATCTGTGGAGAAGGAGGCGGAGGTGGGAACCAGATGTACACTTTGAGTGAGTGTGTGTGTGCATGGGGCCCCATGGCTCAAAGGATAAGACATGGATAAGACAATGGTGTTTGCTGCTGGCACTGAAGGCTCATCATGGGCGGCCCCTCCTCAGCTGACGCACACAAACACAAACATACACACACACACACACACGGAGAAACACACACTCCAGCTGGGACGGTACCCAATGACAGGCACTAGGACTCACAGATGCCCAGGTGGCGCAGGAAACCCTGGAGCTATGCCCAGACTGGCATAGGAGAGACTGCCTACACACTTAAAACGAAACGAGCACACACACACACACACACGCTCACACATATAGATATGCACACAGTTGCAACGGCTTACTATAAAGCTCATGTTTCCCACCGACACACACACAAAAGCACACCCTTGCTCACTCCCCACCTTCTCGCAATTAACACTGCTCCTATAGCTGGAGGCGCAGAGGAAATGAGGTTTTGGTTTTGTAACTGTGTGTGTGTGTGTGTGTGTGTGAGAGGGAGAGAGAGTTGTAAGAGGTAGAAGGATTAAGGAGGAGGTGGGTGGAGGGTTATGGTTGGCGAAGGAAATATAATGTGTGGCATGGAACTATGTACTCAGGGTACGGTAATGACTGTGCACGTGATGAGGGGCTGTGTGTGTCGGAGTATATATACGTGAGCCCGGATGTGTGCACGCATACCCCGTGTGTGTGTGTGCATACGTGCGCCCACATTAAGTCGTTCCCACCCATTCCCTCTCTAAGTATCATGTTCGGAGGCTGCAGTTCATTCCTGTCTGTCTGATTGTGTTGTTGTGCAGTCATGGCTAATTACCTTGATAGTCTGTTGACAGCGCTGAGACAATTAAACAGCCAAATGGAAAACAGGAGGGGGAACTTGTCTGAAATGTCCTCTCAGAGAGTTGAACTGAAGAGTGATTCATCTGCAACATGTGTTTATAATAGGAAATCGTTTACAGGCAAAAAGGGATGGAGTTTGTTTAGCAAATTGTAGGATGCCTGCTCCGATGTTAGCGTCAGAGTCAGACCCATTACGGTTTTGTTTGTCTTGCTGTTAAGACAGCTCAATGTATACATCTCAAGCTAGGAGAACCATTTATTCAACATTATTATCACGAACTCCTGTACAATCTTATCCAATATACCCCGTAGCTGACCACCAGATGAGCAGATACAGGCTGGTATAAAACAAGGTTTGCTGCATCCAGTTTGCCTAAAGGTGATGTTTAATATACAAACAAATCTGTCAAAATAACCGAAATTAAATCAAAATGTTTTATATGGACTAACAAGCACAAGCAATTCATTTCACAAGTCTGTATATAGAAATTAAATTTGAGGCTGCTCATGTCAGGATGAAATTGTATATCATTACATTGAACATCTGTTTCTGATCATCCGTTTGATGATATTATAATCCGAGCATTGTTTGTTTGAATGTTTTGACTCCTTTTTTGTAGTTCTGCCATGTATATATATACTGTATATGTCATTTTTCTGGGGCAGCAGTAGCTCAGTGTGTTGGGACTTGGCTTGGGGACTGGGGAGAACTATGGTTCAAGTCCAGCACGGACCAGGAATGGAGAATGGACTGGTTGCTGCAGAGGTGCCAGTTCACCTCCTGGGCACTGCAGAGGTGCAACTGAGCAGTGAACCCCCATCTGCTCAGAGTGCCTGACTAAGGCAGCCCCATCACTCCAACATCTCTCCACAGCAATAGGCCAATGCATGTCTTACTGTATTTATACTATTCTTGCATTTATATTTAACAATAACCCCTCTTCCCAGCATTTTGTATTTACTTATTTGCACTGTGGTTATATGTTATATATTGGGTCTTAATTGTACATGTGTGCAGCCTCACAGAGGTGATAGCATGAGTTTAGCAAAGACACAACACACCCAGTGGGCAACCTACGGGGTCTGAAAAGTGAAGCCGATGCTGAAGTGCCTTAAACTTGCATTCTTTCTAACAGCCAGCAGGGGGCGACTCCTCTGGTTGCAAAAAGAAGTCTGATTGTATAGAAGTCTATGAGAAAATGAGCCTACTTCTCACTTGATTTATTACCTCAGTAAACATTGTAAACATGAGTTTATGGTCTCAATCGCTAGTTTCAAGTCTTCTTCAATACAGCATGATGTTCATTTAGTAAATTATGGT
>CAKALG010024608.1:0-15590 GCA_916700815.1 Helicolenus hilgendorfi
ATCTGGTGGTGGAGGTGGTGGCGGTTGTGGTGATGGTGCATGAGGGTTTCCCCAAAGTAGAGCCTGGGGACCTGCAAGGGGGGCCTCCAGAAGGTCCAAGAATTATGAATTTATTACATTTATCTCAAATTTTCTAGATGATATATTGATTTTACTCGTCTTGCATGATGGAGGAAGATGAGCCACATCCTTGACAATTAGAAGACGCTGTTTTAACGTGCATAGTATATATAAAGGAAAGCTTACTTTATATAGGCTAAATGCTGTATAAGATAAGATAAGATAAGATAAGATGAGATGAACCTTTATTAATCCCCGGAGGGAAATTCAGGTGTCAGGTTTTGTTGGTGCAAATAAGCAGTATAAAAACAAAGAATAGATAAAAACTTTAGAATAAAATAAGAATAAAAAAAATATGTAAATTCTACCAATATACAATATAAGCTATAAACAAAAATAAACATGATATAAAGAGAAATATTGCCGGTGTGCAAACAATCAGGTATAGATGTATGTAAGATAAAAATAAATAAAAATACAAAAAATGTCCCTCCTCCCATGTATAGGCCTAATTTTTTATTTATTTTCCTTTTTGTCTTTTTCTAATAAGATAAGATAAGATAAGATAAAATGAACCTTGAATTCAGGTGTCAACAGCAGCAACATCAGCAAACAGAGTGAAACACAGGAGAGGTAAAGGTATACATGAATTATAAAAACAATAATAGAGATATAAAAGATACACAGTGAATGGGTGAACATAGTGCGTGCAATAAATAAATGTAGCATGTACAATAAATAAATGTAATATGTGCATATGTGCAGTCTGTAAAGTGGTATATAGGATGTATAGTGTTAAGTAAATGTAAAGTGCGCCAGTGGTTAGAGTCCAAGATGGTTGCAGATAGTGCATGTTTAAAGTTTGTAAAGTCCTAATAGTTCTCATATGGGGGTCAGCCTTGGTTGTATATTATATTAAGTACTTTATTTCCCTGCAGAAGCACTGCATGGATGCTTCCTCCAACTTTGCTGCATATGCATCATTTTCTATCCTTGCATAATAAAGTAGCTACTTTATGATGGATGTGGGGCTCGATATGCTGCAGGCTCAATGCTAATGGAGGGGGAGGAGTGTGGTCATGTATGATTTTAAAGTATGCTATAGCAGCATTTACAAATGTTGTGGTTGCAGAAAAGAAAAAAAAAATGTTTTTTAGTCTTTTTAGTTTTTCTTCTTCAGTTTATAAACCTGTACTGAGATGCTTCACTTTGAGCAGAGCTAGTTCTCCAAACTGAAAATGTGTTGAATTACATCTTATATCTGGCTTGCAGGACCCATGTTCAGCTGTCTGTTGAGGCTCCCGCTCAGTGCTTTACTACTTCTGAGATTATAATCCGGGTTTAACCTGCAAATTGACCCCCGTAAGAAGCTCTCCCGATGGAAAAGAAAGGAATGACGTGTATTAAGGTGGCATCGTTGTGGTGTTTCTTTACCAAAAAATGTGTCAAATAACCTGCTAACTCATAGCGCGTCTTTGTCAGGAGTGGCCGCTTCAATCGTTCAATTCCACGTCGATAAAAATAACGTCCCTATGGAGTGATTATTTTCACCTCTCTGTCACAGAAGTAGAGCATTGGTCCAATGGGACAGTTGTGCATGTGCTGTATTTCTACGGTCCTCGCTATTCACTCCTCCTCAGACCCCCGGGGCAGATGGGAAACGTCAGTGTCCTTTGATACGTAGCAGATGATGCCACTGCTCCACATGGGAGATTTGAAATGTAAACACAGAGTGATAGAATGATCATCTGCCGGTCACTTCTGCAGTTCACCCGATGACTAGAAGTCACTGTGTGCCGTGGTGGTTTGACATGCAGCTTATTGCCTTCAGTTGGTCTGCACAGAAGACCCTTTATTCATGGAAGTATCTGATACAATTTGGAAAACTCACTGCATTAGCTTCCAAGTTATGATGTCCTATTGTCTATTTCGATAATCAATTAATCGTGTAGTCATTTTCCAAGCAAAAAAAAACTTTTGTTTGGTCATTTGATGATTTGCTGTTTTATCTTTGTGTGATAGTAAATCAATAATTTGGTTTTTGTTAGGCTGTTTACCAGACAAATATGTTACTTGAAGACATCAACAGGCATTTTTTTTACTATTTTTTTATAGAACAAACACTGGTGTAATCAAGAAACTAATCAACTGATTGGTTCCTCTCAAAATAGCAATAGTTTTATGTTAATCGGTTCAACATATCCTCATACAACAGTTCGTATGATATCTTACGAAAAGCTATTTAAAATTGTTTGTGCGTTTTGTCCAGCAACATGTGACGCATGTCTCAATTTTCTGCTCCAGTCTTTTCAAAATAAACTTTCGTCTTCACAGGAAACAACTTGCTTAGGCTTAGGCAACAAAACTACTTAGTTAGGTGTAGGAAAAGATCAGCTTGTTAGGTTTAGGCAATAAAACTACTTAGTTAGGTTTAGGAAAAGATTGACTTGGTCGATCTAGGCAACAACACTACTTAGGTTTAGGAAAAGATCAACTTGTTAGGTTTAGGCAACAAAACCACTTAGTAAGGTTTAGGAAAAGATTGACTTGGTTAGGTTTAGGCAACAAAACTAGGTTAGGTTTAGGGAAAGTTCGACTTATTAGGTTTAGGCAAAAAACTACTTAGGTTTAGGAAAAGATTGACTTAGGTTTAGTTTTTATAGGATAGATTTTTATACACTAAAGAAAATATACTTATTAATATTATATTCAATTTATGCTACTAGATGCCCCTAAATCCTACACACTGGCCCATTAAATGTAAAATTTTTCATACCATCTAAATGCAGCGCTGTATTGTACAGCAGCTGACTTGGGAGACCTACTGTACAGTGCACATCTTCCTCACCAGCCTGTAATCTCCGGCGGCCATCCGTGCCATCCCACTCCTAACGCAACGCCATTTGGACGGATACAAGTTGAACCGGTGACCTCATGCATTAGACTGCAGCCATGCCACAATCCCACCGGAATGAGGCACTAAGTAGAGTGTAAAAAAAGCCTTTCTTGTTTTTCATTTCAGTTTCGCTGCCCCCCCGACACCAGATCATGCAAACATGTGCATGTACAATTTTACGTAACATGTACAGAGACATAAAAAATGTCTGCTTTGGGTCCACGTAGGGAGCAAACGGGACATGATTAACTGGTACATTTAATAACTTATTACGACGACAACATCCGCCGTTTATAATCTTAATATGCACTTCCTCCTGTTTTAATTTGCAGAAGAAGATGAGTGTGTCATAACTCTACAGCGACTTCAGCCTATATCTGCAAGCTACACACTGTCTCATTGAAGTAATGGCGATGAGCGATCACACTGCACCTTCCCACTGCTTTGACAGACTGTCTCCTCCAGCTGAAATCTTGTCACCCACTGCCTCATTTCCTCCTCTTTTCTTTTCACGAGCTTCTATTCATCTCCCCCCTCTCTTTGCTTTTTTTCTCCCTCTCCCTCTAAAGCCTTTACTGTATTCTCCTTAGCAACAGCGAAAGAGAGAGAGAGAGAGGACTCATGCAGGGTATTAACACTTGCATGCGCACATCCGGGAGCTAACATCTGCACAGCGTGAGGTGTCGAAGAAGTCAAAAAGAGAAGGGGAGGTGGGGGGAAGGAAACGCTTTTAATTTGTAGGGAATATGAATGAAATTAAATGAGTTTGGGGCTGTTATGTAATGCATGTTTGGCTCCCCTTTTTGACAGCTGTTTGGTGGATTTTCCTTTTATCCGCGCTCGCTCCCAAAAGCAGGACGGTATTAGGAAGAAGAAGTTTTAAAATAAGGCCAGTAATCCAGAAGGTGCCTTCATGTACAGCACGCACACACACAAAGTAAGAGAAAGGTAGCTTTCTCATTATGCTGGTAATTATCACTTAGCAGGCTTACCCCTCACAAAAAGCCACCCTATTGCTAGCAAGCTGGCAGGGGATAATTACCAGGGTCTGATGTGGCTCCGAGGCCAATCTGAAGCTAGTGAAGTAAAACCGAGAGCGCCAATCCTTGTTTCTCTTTGTCAATCTGTCTCCCTCCATCTGTCAGTCCCTTCTCCTCTTCCCCACTTTCTCCCTCCTCTTCCTCCTTCTTCTCCCCCACCCCCACCCCCACCTCCATCCAACTGAGATTGTACAGCATCTGGCATGTCTGGAAATCACTGGCTTTCCCCTACTCCTTCATGGAGGTATAATCCTTTTATTTCTGTCTATAAATACATTTCTGCTGAGCTTTTAGAGGCTTTTTGCAGCCTCTTTCTCCTTCCCCACTCCAACCCCCCTCTGACAGCAAGTGCAGCACTAAGCCCCGTGTGTGTATGGCTTAAGAAATGTACTGTATGTGTGTTTTCAAGATGAGCGGAGCTGAGAAAAAAGGGACCAAGAAAGGAGGTGTGTTTTTCTATTAAAAGGAAAGCTAAATATGTGCTGTCAGTCCCTGGGTTGTTAGCCACCAATTTTCCATCCCACCATCGCCACTCGTGCCCCCTCCTTTCGGTCTTCTACCCAATCACCTGCTTCCATTTCCCCAAGTGGGGTGAAGCTGTGAGTGTTTATCCGATATCAGACGCCGAAATGTGAATAGATGAATGTTTGACGACTGGGATGCATGCTTTGAATATCAATTGCAAATTACTTTGAAGATGTCAAAGCCACCGGTGAATTTGCTCTCCTTGTACCAGCTGCACTTACTCCTCTGGAGAAGCACATCTTTTAAAATATGAAAATAAGTAGAAACATTCATCCATTCTCCGTAAACTGTAGGATCTTAGATCTACACTTCCTTTTCGATTCATTACTTAATCTACTAAATGCCTGTCACAAGTTCGCAAAGCCCAAAGAGATGTCCTCAAATCGCTTATTCAGTCTCACCATGGTCCAAAAGATATGTTATTTCAACTTGATATCACGCAAAAGCATGTAACAAACCCGCCTGTCCACCATTATGTTATCCACTTGCTAGCTTGCTAAATGGTTAGCCTCCGTGGCTTCTAGATGCCGACAGTAACGTTAAAATTGCCTTTTGCTTAACAGTGGTGTTCTCACAACTTCCCATGTTGTAAATACAAGCTCACTAGTTTCATTTGAAGGCACTAATAGACCAGAAAGCAGGGGATGCTTTAAGGCGTGGCTACCTTGTGATTGACAGGTCGCTACCACGGCGTTGTCCGGTCTGGGAGTTGACCATGATTTTGTCTCACAACTTTAACCCTTTCACAGTGTGTTTTCGGTTCATGCAAGTGAATTGTAACATTTTGGTCGCCTAAAAATGTCTTATTCAGCGTTCGGTTGTACTTAGCTACACCCTCTAGTGTAACTTCTGGTTCCAAAAACCAAGATGGCGACAACCAAAGCGTCGAACTTGAGGCTTCAAAACGGCAGTCCACAAACCAATGGGTGATGTCACGTTGACTACGTCCACTTCTTATATACAGTCTATGGTAATAATCCAATCAGTAATAAAACTTAATATTATATACTGTAGGTTCTATAGATTCTGGTGCTCTCTCTCGATGCTCTGTAATTAGTAGTCCTTATTCTACTGTATACCAGCACCTCTTACACACAACACCAGCCATTCTCCCCATCAACCCCCCAGGAACCGGAGCTACTTCTCCATCGCTCTCTCACCGCACAGACCCACAACCACGGACTTATATAAAGCCATTAACTGGCATTGTGCTATTTTTAGTGGGCAGGTACAGTGTGTTTCAGCATGAGGAGATTGTTACGGCTCGAGAGCAGAAGCTGAGGGGAGCCGAGCTGCAGAATTTACCAGATGGAGGCAAAATAATAGTGGTCACAAAGTCAACACGGATGTGTAAACGTGATGATTTAAAGCATCAAAAACCAGGGCTTGCATTAGTCATGATGTTGTTCAATTTATACTTGGATGATGTTGACTTTGAGGGACAGATTATACATACTATATGTAAGAGGACCTGCAGCATAGGTTAAGCTCTTAAAATGGAGGTCGCCAAGCTTTCCAGCCAAAAGCACATTCAATAATACAATACATCCATGATAAGAATAATCTTCTCATCATTATGGCTCTGTTCTGACTGGGTCTTATATGGCGCTTCTTCTAATCACATTAGAGCCTAAAGTTCATTAGATCCTACAGCCCATCAGTCTGTAAAGCAGCAGTTTGAATGACCAGAACCCTTAGAGCTTAACAGCTTGGTCCACTTAATATACTGTACAGTAAGAGCAGCTCTGAGCAGATGTTCAGCTCGTACAGTAGCACACACTCAGCACCGACGCACATCTGGCTACCCGGGCCAAACGCAGACCGGTAGCAAGAGTGTCCTCAGAGGATGCGGAGGAGGAGGAGGACAGCGTAGATGAGATGGAAACAACAACTGGGTGGGTGTAAAATTGAAGGGTCGAGTGCAGAAGAGGACAGAAGAGGAGATGAAAAGAGAGAAGAGCATGAGTCCGCCCAGGCTAAAAAAGTGGAAAACTGTAAGGTGGATAAAAAAAGCCCCTGCAATGGCATATGTTATGTAAGAAAAGAGGAAGAAAAAGGCACAAGAGATGGATAGTTGTAGACAAAGAAATCCCCCAACCTCCCTTTTTTCTTGAAAAAGAAGAAAAAAACTCCCACGAATGACGCATCTTCCCTCTGGACCAATCAGTAATGAATCCAGTACGTCACCTTATTTTGACATGTAATTATTGCATCCCCCTCTGGGCTAGTTAGCACTTTTGTGGTACCCATTTATCTTTTAGGCCAGTTTCCCCAAGACAACGTTTTAATTTCATCATTATGTAGAGACTGAAATATTGTTTTCTCATGTATCTCATAATCTTTTTATTGTCCCGGTGATGTTGCATAAGAGTCTAGTTTTACGTTCATCACGGAGGAATTACTCTTAGCAATTAAAAACTTCATTATGATTGACTAAAGTAATGTTGGACCAATTAGTCAACTGGCTGGCTTTCACGAACTTAAAGTGTCAGTAAAATTTGATTTCTCCTCCCTATGGGTGCAAGGAAATTTCAACTATAATGATACTGTAGCTATTTTGCATATTTTTCCACTTGTCTAAAGGATAAAAGCAGCATCTAAGCTGACATCTGATGGCCGAGACTGCTCAGGGACGCGCCGTCAACTTCTTTAGTGCGCTACCGACCGCAGCATGTAATAACTGTACAGACTGAATGATACAAGGCATTTTCCCCTTTTTTAACAAGCCCACAAAGTGTCACCGTTTAGCCATGTAAGCCATCACACTGTTAAGTGGAAGCTAGTTGGCCTAGCTCGCTAGTACTGACTTGACATTACTTTTTGGTTGCCATGCCGTAGTTCCAACCTAATGAATCTCACTCCTCATGCCTAAACCTAACCAACCAACCCAACCAACGATGGCATTCAAGGCAAAGAGACGGAGGAGACGGGAAGGTCCGATGATGTCATTCTGCGTAATAATTTGCCATGGGCTTCTGTTTATTGCATATAGAGTGTGTATTTTCGGAGCAATGGGCTTTCGGAACAATGGGCAGTCTTCGCTTTTTGTAAAAAAAATGTTTTAATTTGCTAAGTGCCATTGTCAAGCTCCAACACACTCAGTTTTGTTACCGGAGGTGGTTTAGCTATAGCCCCATTTGTGACCTCAGCACTTTATATGATACTCCGTAATTTGGTCACGTATCACGCAAAAAACTTCAGTGGGGCAGTAATGCTACAATCTCGACTCGATAACCATGACTGCGTTATGTATAGTTTAAAGATATAGTCACGACAAAAAAGAGATATTTTGAGAGAACACTATTTTGTAGGGGTGTAGGAAAAAAACGATACAGCACAGTATCGCAAAAATTTGCGTGGCAATATTGTATTGATACACGGACATCAAGTATCAATTATTTATTATATAAACTATTAACGTCTTCACAATCCGACGGCTGCTATTCTGTCTTTCAGAGGTTGTAGCCGGCTCAGTCTTTAAACTTGAGTTAAGATACTGGTACCATTTGAAACTAGAAAACCCAAGAATGCTCCAAATTTACAATAAACCTCTGACCTCAAGATATGTGAATGAAAACTCTGAGATGAACAGGGTGAAAACGTTATCTCATTAGATATAACAGATATCAAACTGCATCATTTGCAGTTGAAAATAGGTGATACATTGCAATACATTTTATTATAATACTCAACATATTGCAAAAATGTCTAAAATCGCAATAAGATCATATCATGACTTAAACCTGCAGTGGGCAGAATGTCTTTGACATCATTAGGCAAAAATTCCATGATAACCTTTCAGCATATTGTAATTAAAGTCTCCTGAGAGAGAAAACTAGACTTCTGCACCTCCTCATGGCTGTTTTCAGGCTTTAAAAAAAAAATCTTTGTTGTGATTTTAACCATCCCTGACAATTGCAAGCATCTCTCTAGGAGCTTATATAACTCATTTAATATTTATTAGGTTTATTCCATGAAGACTTGGCTTTGAGATCAGAGAAGGGGGGAGGGCTGGAAGGGGTTCCAGCTATAGGAACTGATAAAGAAATGTGACAGAAGTGTGAGGAAAGCAGCTCAGAGAGGTGTATTCCCCGAAGGAATACCACGCTGTAAATGAAGTGCATCGCATTGTGTGAGAAGAGGATAGAGAGAGGGGGGGTGCATGTGTTTCTTGCCTCTGTATATGTGTGTACAGTACGTGCTCGTGCTTCCATCTGGACTCCATTTATGCCAGCCGAGTCTTTTCTGAATAGACCGTGTATGTTCCAATCTTCCTCACTGAGCCAGTTTTTTTTTTTTCTTGCTACAATGCATGTCTCTTTCTCTCTATCTTGCCTCCCTCTTCCTCCATATGTGTCTTTCTCTCTCTCTATCACCTTCAGCAGCTCCCCAGGGCAGGCTGTTAAATGCTGCAATCTGTCTCTGTCTCCCGTCCTCACCCTCCCTCCCTCCCCTTCCTCCCTTTCTCTTCCTCTCAGCCTTTCTCCGAGGCTCGCCGCTCATGAATCACGGCGCTAACTACTACATGTAAAAGAGGGAAATCCCTGACTAAAAGCAGAGGGTGGAAGGAACGGGGGGGGTGATAAGGACATATCTCAAGGGGGGGTTAAAGCTAGTCATTTGTGATTAAGAGGGAAAGAAGAAGAAAGGATGGGACAAAGGATAGGGGGGATTATTATATGAGGATATCGGGGTCGCGGGTCAGTTTTTAACTCCGTTTCAGCCACTTCAGAAAGCCATTTTCTGACACCATTAGCAGCAGAAAACGTCTTCGCGAGGAGAAAAGTGCTGAATTAGGAGCAAATAAGGTTGCACATTAATACAGTTACTTTCTTACGGGAAGCGCCGCCGCCGCCGCACAGTAACATTAATCTTCTGTCGATCACGGAGCGGCTTCGCTGGAGCAAAAGGGGGTTAAGTGCCCTTCAAAACTAATGGTGGTGGGAGGGGTGGGGGAGTGTTTCTGACAACGCTATTTTCAAGTAGGATTTCCCAGCAGGTCCAAGTCACAGACTGACTACCTTCCCTGTGATTGCTATTCCAAACCGCATACTATACTAGTAGTACGTACTGATTTGGCCAAAATGTCGCATGTAGTGTGCAGTTTGCAAATAAAAGCAAAATCTATAGTATGAAAAAATACCCAGATGTCGTACTGATTTGGAAAAAATCTCCAGTATGCATCAGACCTGGCTTACTCGCCCTCTATATCCCACAATGCAGAGCACTGGAACGGTACAGGCTATACGGTTACAACAACAGCAGCCAAAAATGGCTCATTTTTCATATTTTTTTGTAGCTATTTCATCACTAAATTCACTTCTGAAAATGTTTGAGGCGAGACATCAACTGTGTATAAATGTGAATATTGCCAGTTTTATGATATTAGAAAACAAATTGAACATTTGCTTCAATGTTTTAGGAGTTTAGAAGCTCCACAAACTGCCGTGACAGCTATCTATAGCGCCTGTCGAGGTCGTTACTTCGCCAGCCGGACAGTTACGCTCACAGATCGCTATGAGCTGGCTGGAGCTCTCTCAAGAGAGCCTACGGTCTTGTAGGCGAGGGGCTTCTATTTCTTTTTATGCCCCCGCGACAACGTAGTCGGGGGTATATAGCGCTCCACGTGTCCGTCCTCGTTTCCGGAGCAGAACTTGGAAACTATTTAACTTAGGAACTTCAAATTTGGTATGTTGGTTGACAGTGTGGTCTAGTTGTGCGTGATCTCGAGACATCGCGAGAATCCAGCTGCCATGCAAGGTAATACAGATTCTACATTCATATGCAGATATCTGTTTAACAGTAACTGACACAGTTCGACCATTGTACACCATGTACTCTCTCTCTCTCTCTCTCACTAAGATCATCCCCAATTCCAAATTGCACCCCGGGGATCAATAAAATATTTCTGATTCATGAATAAGGCTACACTTAAAAAGGTCACTAAAGGTCAATTCATCTACAAAGTGTTTAAAAGTCAGTGAATATGGTAACTTCTTGTCTGCGTCAACTTAGAAGACAATAACTCAAATGGTTCAGTCCAGATATTTAGTGTCCCAAAGAGGAAATTCGTTTTGCAGCAAAGATGGATAAAACACATTAAAAAAGTAAAATACAATATATTGAAGGTATTAAAAAGTGCCAGTACAGTCCCTGCAATACAAAGTACAATAAAAGTAAAGAAAAACTGCAACAAAAAGAGTAGGGAGGGATGCATTACTGCTGTATTAAAACACTATTTTAGAATATTATCTATGAGTGCAAAAGTAGTAAAGGGAAAAAAGTTCAGATTAAGTCAAGGTCAGTATATATTTGTTTCTTCTTTTCATCACCTCTCACTTTCTTAGTTGAAGTGTTTGTTAAATTACCATCTCGCTGTCTCTTCCTGGTGCTTCCTGGTCTCTCTTTCCGCTCATCCAATCCCATCCCACTGCAGCTGCATGCCTGCATACCCGTTTATTCGCCAGTCATTAACACGTAATGGTGTTTACCAGCCACCAACTGCACACATACAGATATATCCAGTATTCTGGATGAAAATTAAGCTCCTCACACTGAAAGAAAAAAGACTCCGAGAGGGAATTAGAGGAGAGGAAAAGGTGACGATGATAAAATGTTATTCTGACAGCCCCGATAGGTTTAAGCTTTCATTCTGAGCCACAAAATCAGGTTTTAACAATTTGAAGTCCTAGTTTCTCTTCAAAAGAGCTTTATTGACACCGTTTGTCAGGCTGCTGCCAAAAACTAGACACAGAGAAGAAAACAGGAACAAAAGAACTGGCTTAATTTCATTTTAAAAAGGTTCATTCTCAAACAATTCAAGGAGTCTTTGTACTCTGAATGTGAACAAATCGTCATCCGTCTGTATTTGTGTATGTCTTTTTTCCTCCGACACCTTCACCTATGATTCCAACTCATGTTTGTCAAGGCCAAACTCTCTCTCTCTCTCTCTGTTTATCAACTTCACTGTTGAGAGAGGATCCTTTCGGAGTAAAAGCCTGTTTTAACGTCTCCTCCACCGTGTGATGTGTGCTAATGCTGAACGTACAGCCTCCCTCTTTCTCTCTGCAGTGCTGCAGACACACTCACTCATATCTCTGCAGTCTCTTTCTACCTCGCCGTGTCTCACCGGCTTTTTTTTGTTTTATCCCCTTGTTCTCGCCGCCTCTCTTTCTGTTGCACCTTTGCTGCTCATTTTCTTGTTTGTAGTCTGGTGCCTTGATGTCTCAGTATGACTGCAGTGCTGCAGTAAGATGCTCTCCCTCGAACAGGGCCGAATCATTTGAGGAAAGGGATCAAACTGCAAATGTTTCCTTGGGCATATCAGCAGCTTTGGTTTTTAGGCTAATTTACTTTCCTTTAGTTCTAGCTGTCTCGTAACTGACAAGCTTTTTCGACAGTCTGGGCTGACTCTGCAGTGAAATGGCGTTGTGTGAATACTATTTCTCTTCTGTGGCAGCGAACACTGCACCCTGAGTTTATCTACACACTTTATGACTGACTGCAGTCACTTAACCGCACTAAACAGCATGGACTTTAACTGTGGCTGCGGTGTTGGCTCTCATCAGACACACTGGGGGAAGCTCACTCCCATAACAAATTCGCTAGGCCACTGGTTCCCAGCCTGGTGGTCCTGACCCCCACTATAGGCCGCCAATTTTAAAAATATACATACAGTTGGCCTATATTTCAGCATTTCATTCATTTCAGTTTGGATTATTATTTAAAATTAGGGCTGTCGAAGTTGAGTGAACTCAAATTTGTTGTGACGCCACTAATTTCTTTAACACATTAACACAACTCATCTTTTAAGCTAGCGTGAAGACACTGGCATCATATGAAACTAGAAATCCTAAGGAATCTATTGCTACCAATCATGTAGGTGGACGTTTAACTGGCGTCATTATGGTAGTCAACTCGATTACAGTCCAAAATGGCGGAGGCGTAGGTTTGCTGCTGGGGCTGGCGTTGTAATGGAACATATAATTGACTTTCAACTTCTTAGCAATATACGTTCTTTGACCGCGGTTCTCAACAACACTGCAAGCAGCACTTCTAGGGGCCATGCAATCGGTACTGTTACGGAAAGGGCACTCGCTCTTTGAAATTGTAGACTGGATACGGAAAGTTGTTCAGACATTGTTTTCTTTCCAACGTAACACCCTGTCTCTACCTCTTCCTCCTTGGCTGTCACTTGAATTTCGTCTCTCCTTCCTTTGCCTCGCCCTCGCTCTCTCTTTCTCCTACCAGACACATACTGTATACACTCGCAGTCACTGAACATTAGTTTTCTTGCCATGTCTGGCTTTGAACGTGGGCCCCCCGGATTGGCTGTTGACCCGACGGGTTTCTTTTGCACGTGTGCGCACACACACACACACACACACACACACACACACACACACACATAAATCACACACTGTGTGAGCGCAGAGAAAACTCCCACGCAAAATCAGCACACGCATGATGCGCTCATGCGTGCTTGGCGACATCACACACACACACTTACATAGACTCTTGCTGAGTTATTGGCAGGGCTGGAATGACAGGCCTCTCTTCACCAACTCATTCACGCTCCGTTGGAGATTATGTTATGCATGGGCCATTTGCTACGTGGATCATAAAGTGCAATAAGGACAGAGTTAAGCAGGGGTGGACAGACATACACACCCTTAAACTCACACACACGCATAAATATGCATGCAGACACATTTATTCTCTTCGTCTGACACGATATTGCGTAATCACAGAATCTGTCTAAATCTCTCCCCTCCTCTCGGTCGCTATCTGTCGGATTCCTCTCTCTCTCTCTCCTGTATCACTGACTAGTAATAGTGTGGTGGCAGAAAGGCAAGTAGAGCTTAAAGGACAGAGGGAGAAAGTTTAAATGAAAAGAGAAGCAAGAGGAACGGGGAGCCGTTAGAAGTGTGACGGCTAATGGATGGCTGAGGAAAAATAACATTTTTAACAAGGCGGACGAGTGAAGTGTAGAAGACAAAGTTTTCAAGTAAATAAAAAAAGGACAGCTTAGAGGAGAGTTATCATCTTCTACTCCAAAAAAAAAATCCATAAGCAATGGGAAGTTGTTCCTTGTTGCACCTCGTGACGTAAAAGCAACACATATAGTGAGGTGACAATGGGTGTTCTCAAAGTCAAGGATGCTTGACAGTAGGATTATCATTTTTAGTAGGAATATTACAATACATACACTGTAAAGAATTTCCCAGTAAAATAACAGTAAAGAACTGGAAGCAGGGTTTGCCTTTATATTACTGTAAAATTAACATTATTATACTGTCGCTGAAATTTACAGCTTTGTATTGATAATAAAAAATACAGTTTGAACTGTTTTTTTTATTAATTTCACAGTATTTTACAGTTAACTAACTGTTTAAAAATACATTAAATAGCTGTTTTTCACCTTTCTTTTACATTATCTTACTGATTTGTTTTAATTCACTATTTATTTTTTACATACATTTTAATAAACATAATTTTTTGCCAGGATGAATAGACTTAGCAGGTTACAGACATAGGAATAGTCACACTAAATGCAATTAAAGGCACTTGTTAGGCTGTAATAGACTTGTTGACACTTTTTCCAAAATGTCTGTCTATATCTGAGCACAGAATGTAAACCAGAACAACATGTGGGTGAAGAACAATAAAGCTAATTCACTGATTATACAATCATGTACAATGTACAGGCCTCACATGAGCAGATCAGGTCCCAGAATTAAAAACATACTGCATGAAACTGTTACTGATGATACTTTAGACACTTGATCAGCAGTAAAGTGCTGTTTTTTAAGAATGCATTATAGTTCAGTTAAAAAACGGCATATGAGCGTAATTTAAGTTTTCTTTTGTATTCACAGCAAAGCACTGTTTTTAGCAATAACAGGTTAATACTGTTGAAATCCTGCTGTAAATTAACAGCAATTGTTTACAGTGTACAGTGGGGTTTATCAAAGCTTTTTCTCTGAAACTATAGCTGCTATGAACAAGGTTGATGAGACTGAACCAAAAACAGTAGGAATTTATCGAGACAGAAAAACAAAAAAAAGAGATACAGAGATGAAAGATCACAGAGCCGTTAGCCACAGCTCTCCGCTGCCTTGTTCTGTTTTTCCTCCGACTGTAAGCTCGTGGCAAATTTGGCACACGGCAAAGATGTAGGAGAACCTGGCGTAAGCTCACACTCATTCAGCTACCGCTCATTCAGCTCTCTCTCTCTCTCTGCACACTGAATGTGTCATTTTAAGTCCATCACAGTCATTCGGTTCCAAGAAGACACCATACAGTCTTCTGCTTCTCATCCGCAGTCTGCCAGGAAGAATTTCTGTGCAAAAAAATTGGTCTATTTCGGGCTGTACTGTTTGGCAGCAACAGAACGGAGTACAGATTTATCCACAGTGTGTGTGTGTGTGTGTGTGTGTGTGTGTGTGTGTGTGTGTGTGTGTGTGTGTGTGTGTGTGTGTGTGTGTGTGTGTGTGTGTGTGTGTGTGGGATGTGTGCAATGTTTATTAATACAATCATGGACCGTTCAGTTATAACTGGAAATTGTAATTTGGCAATCAGGAATTGGCTTTATTGTGCAATAGATATGCATATGTTGTATCACACAACATGATTTTTGTAAGTGTGCCTGTGACTTCCGAAGTGTGTGGAACAGAAGTCCACGCAGTAATGTGACAGTACGATGTATACGGTTACAGTATGCGTTGCTCAAAGTGTTGTTCTTCCTTCTCTTACAGCTGGCATCCACTAACTCTGCTAAATGCAGCCAGACGACTGCAGCTGACAACAAAGGTATGTCTGAGTTTTGTTTACCCTCTCTATAATGATGTCCAACTTCCTTTGGTGAGAATCATTGCTCTTCTGCAACACAATGTTTTGGCCAGATTGATGGATGTAGGAAGATGTCATTTGATCCTTTGGTGTCTTTGGAAAACAATGACTTTGTTTACATGCACAAAATATTCAGTTTTTTGCTTTTTTTATATAGAATAAATAAAAACATAAATGCTCAAATAAATGTAATAATTTATTTTAAAAAAATTATAAAT
>CAKALG010024616.1:0-16534 GCA_916700815.1 Helicolenus hilgendorfi
GGGCGGGCCGGCGCAGTCAGCGACGCCATAAATGTCACTCTATCTTTGATGGGCCCTACTGTGGATCGATGCCAATATGTAGCATACCTCCCTCCAGCTACCTAACCCCCCATCTGTCCATCCATCCATCCATCCATCCATCCATTCATTCAACCATCTATCCATCCTCCCCCACCCCGTCCCTCCATCCCTCCTCCTTTCCTTTCATCTTTGTCCATTTATATCCGTCCCCCTTCTCCTTCTCCTCAGCAGCCGGTCTGAACCAGTGACAAGTTCTATACGCACGATATTAACATTTGAATAATACAAAATCCAGTTAGTGAAGTATATATGTACGATAACTTATTATTGATTATTTTGTGTCGATTGCAAAAGCAGTTCTTTGTATTTTTGCTGGAGCAACGGTCTGACAGAGATATATGGGGGGTGGGAGTGTCACTTGTCGTGGGTCGACCACAGGGTCATGGGGTGGTTGGACATTGGGTTTGAAAGGGTTTTTTTATGGGTTTTTTTTGGCTGCTTAAACACTATGCTGAAGTGAAGGGGGCTTGTGCTAAAACAGGTTATCATGTTGCTCTGTAAAGTTGTTTACACACTTGTAGTCTGGTTCAAGTCGTCTTGAACAGAAAACAAAAAACAAATCCATTGTTGCCTTTTCCTTCGAGGCCTTCTTAGTTGTCTTTGGCTTTTTTATGCCTGTGTGCCAGCGACAGCAAATTACGTTTTTGTGTTATATGTCCGTCCATTAGTCCATGCGTCCCAATGATTCTCATGAAGGTGATACCTCAGGGACTAATTACATTTTGGTGGTCAAAAGTCAACGTCACTGTGACACATTTTTGGCCATAACTCAAGAATTAAAAGATGTAAACTCGATCAGAATCATCATACACATGCTGGCACATGAAATTTCACCTCTGCATTTAACCCGTCCTTAGGAGCAGTGAGCTGCTGTAAAGCTCCCGGGGAGCAACTTAGATGGTCGGTGTCTCGCTCAAGGACACTTCCACTTACAGACGGTCGGAGCCAGGGATCAAACCACCAACCTTGCGGTTGAAGGACGACCCGTTCTAACCACTAAGCTAAATCCGCCCATGAATAATGAATATGCTGTGATAATAAGTGATCAAGTGATGACATTATAGACAGAGATGCATGTAAACTGCAAGTTGACTGGTTGGCGTTAATTCTAGTTTCATGGTCTTTTCATACTACTGCAAGGAGTTACCAAGGTTAAACATTTCCAAGTGGCTTCATCTCTTCTCATCTCTTTTGTAACCCTTTTTGACTTCCTTATTATCAGGCAAAATCATGATAATCATGTGATGACACACGTACATGTGCACTTTAAATGCACCCAATAAGTCACATGTGATAGCATCCTTTGCTTAGAGTTACGCCTTTTATATGGGAAATATAGAAAGAATATTTACAAGAGGATTATTTTTGCATTAGAATGTACTGTGTGTCCAAGGCTTTGTTCAATATGCAGATTTACTACTGTCCACGATGTCAATTCTACCTCCCTCACCAGTGAGTTAGAGCTCTGAACATTATAGACAGCCAGGGGGCTGGTTAGGGTGAGAGGCTGCACATCTTTGTTTTGTGCTATCCAAAGCAGAAAAAAGCACAGGAGGGGTGGTGGTGGGAAGGAAAAAAGAAGACTAAAGCGTACCAGAATAGACCCACCACTGGCACAAAATCAATGCCGTCCAACACTTTATCACAGAAGCTACTGTGACGCAAATGCTAAGTAAGCAGTCTGAACCTCAGAGGCAAGTTGAATAGCTGAACAGTTGTGCCTGGAAAGATGTGGGCAATGTTTGAAAGGCATCACGTCAGTCTGGAGCAGCATTTATTGTAAAAGAACAACACTTCTAAGTTCACATTGTTTGAGAGATCTGGCCCATTGCAGAGCTCAAACCTTAGACAACCCTGTTGAAAAACAACATGCAAGGAGGCTTATAGTAGAAGACTGATTGGGGTGAATATGTGTCCTGTTTTATGTCAAACACATTCTCCCAACTCGTCAAATACCGACACTTGGTCAGTGGCGCTACGCTTCAAACTAGGACGCTCTAGGTACCCCTCATGCATCAATTTTAGACGTGTCAGGGACGACGTGTCTTTTTCCTTGTTACATGCATAGTGTCTTTTCAAAATAAACTTCCTGATTCACAGGAAGTTAGGTTTAGACAACAAAACCACTTAGTTAGGGTTAGGAAAGGATTGTGGCTGACGTTAACTTGACTGACTGAGATTCCACTTGCTACATGAACACAGTCTCTTTTCAAAATAAACTTCCAACGTAGCTTTAATTATGCAACAAAACTACTTAATTAGGTTTAAGAAATGATTGTGGTTTGGGTTTAAATGTTATTCGACACCCATTCTCAGTGGCGAAGTGGATTTATAATTTCAATCCAAACTTTTTTTTTCTATCATTTCACCACTCATGTCTCTTCTGTGTAGGATCACGTGAGACGACTTAAAATTCATATCATTCTGATGGTTGGCATCATGTGATCAGGCTATGAATGGCCAACAGTGATAACCACCATTAGAAGGTTAGGTAAATGAAGAGAAAATTATCTGGATCAGTCACAAAAAAACAGCCACTCATGAAGATAGCTTATGTTAGCAAGATTACCATCTTCACTTCCTTCATGCTTGTGTGGAACATTGATTTCCACATAGAGATAACAGTGTGCATGGTCCGAACATGTACAGTATGCAGTCAAGAATTCTCCTACAAATGTCCACAAACTGTAATTGTGAAGTGACTGGCAGAACTGGGCCATGTGTGTGTCCTTGTCTTGTTCTTCTGTGATGCCCATCTTTTTCCTGTCACCTACTGTATGAATTACTTCCTGCCCAGACAGTTAGCCTTTACTCTATTTTGACATCTGTTTTGACCGAGCCAGTGAGGACCTGGACTGTCATGGGGTACAACGAAAAAGTGACTTGGAAGTGATTAAGTAGTCGCTATGATAAGAGCAGGTCATATTTTCCAAATGCAAAGCAAAAGGAGCTGCAGTGCTTCTCTTATATTTCTCTTGGCACAGTGCATTGCTCTTTGCGTATATCAGTGTGGGTGTTCCTGATCATTATCCATTGGATTTTATATAAATATTTTTGTTGAAGTTTCTGTTTTTAGGATCCCAAACCCTATTTTTACAGTATTTATAGGTGGCAGTTTAACAGCAATAGCCATTTGGTGCATGTGCATTCTTTGATTGCCTGTAACTGTTGGAGCCTTCCTTTCCTTCATCGCCTGGACGGACACACAGACACAGGAACGGTTCAACATATTCTCACACAACTGTTTGTATGACATCTTCCGAAAAAGTTATTCCTCCTTTTTTGTAGAGTAGCCCATGCGTCGGTCTGCCAAGGAGCACTGACCAAGCGGTGTTATTTGACATACTGGGAGTGAGAATGTGTTGAAAGATGATCTTGACCTCGTTGACTTTACTATCCTATACATTTATCATGATGCTATAAATGTGATACTGGTATGGTCGATATGCGGGTGCCTAGTACTGAGAAAGAATACAAACTTTCAATATTATATTTTGATGAATCAAATGTTCATGTAAGGGCATATCTGGCCCACTGTCTGCTCCGGTGGGATTCTCTCAGCACTATACACTCTTTTCTTCACTCATGAATTCTCCTTTGCATCTCTTCCATCTTGAAAGCCTTTTCAATGGAGGTCATGGAGAAGTGGTTATAAAAGGAAAATATTATTCAGTTCCGCCCATGTAGTCTTACTTACCTTTAGACATTGTTCAAGATACATCAGTTCAGGGCTGCGTGACCAGCGGAAGAACCTGCTGAAGCACCGGGATGTATTTTTCACAGATGAGAGATGAAAGACAGATGGTTTGGTGAAAGCTTTTGCTCTAAAGGTCTTTTTCTGAATATACAGTACTTATCACATTTTGTGTGGAAAGCTTTGGCAATGGAGGCGATGGAGTGTCTTGCAACAGAACCCACTGCATTGAACAGGACTGTTATTTGCTATTAAATGTGTGGATTAGGATGTAACAGAAGGTTGTTGGGTGCGATAAGCAGTGCAGCGGGTGAATCAATACTGTCCAGAACATATTGAATCAATCAGGGTTCTTTGAGAACTCGGATCGATCATGACACTGTTTTATTTTTTTTTCATGATATTAATCAATACAGCAGAATAAAATTCATAATAAGTTCTACTTCTAAATTAGAAGTAGTATGCAACAGAGCACATCTGTCCTTTTCAGCAGAGCTATATCTAGAATGCATAGGAGAGGAGATCTCATGAGAGTAGCCAACACTGCTGGATTATGACCAAAGGTGGAAAAAACAATGCTATCTGCTGTGTCTTTTTGCAGCAGAAGGGGACTTCTCTCTTATCTCAGAGCCATCTTATGATCCGTTGTCTCGCATATCTTCCAAAGCTTACAAAGGAAACATCGATGACCTCTCGGCCATTGCACACATCTAAAGACTGTGCCGGTGAAAGATATTTCAGGTTTCAACGCTCTAGGAACTTTCACAAAGAATTGACCTGCTTGAAAGAACTACGCCGGCCTGACTTCTCTGTGCTCACGCCTATTGTACGCTTTGTTGTATCTTAGGGGATTCTTAAGATAACATGCAGATTTTCTTGGTTGGCGAATCATCGCATTACAGTTGAATCCAAATCTCCAGCAGACCTTAATGAAGAGGGACATCAGTTTTGTTCTGTGCGACTAAAGGGATCCTCGGGCTGTTATGGCTGCCAAAATGAGTCGCTCTTTCATTCACAAATCAATGGTATTTGGCCTCCCTCCTTTGAGGTCTCGCTGTCTATAAAATCCTGCTCTGCTGTATCTGCTGTTGGCTGGCTGTTGAAGCTAGATAAGAGCAAAGGCCCCTATTTCTCATCCTCAGTCATCAGTGGTGCTGTGCTCTATCTCACACCAATACTTTTAATTCATTTGACTGTTTTCTTTTAATTATTGTAATCAAGCAGTTTAATTCAACGTGTGTAGAATACCGCAGTCCTTCTCACCCCGGTATCACCACTGTGAGGTTGTTACAGCCACAAGAATGAGATAGAAGAGCCTTCTTGAGATTTCCTGTTGAACTGATTTCAAGAATTTACATATAAAATGAAAACCAGCAGCACCATGAATGCACACAATAGATCTTTCAGGCTGCTCTATAAAAAGGTGGCAATTGCTTTTCTGTCTTTCTTTTTTTTTTGCTTGTACTATTTGAACCGCTAGGTAGATGAAGTTGGTAATGAGTACAGTGTTTTAGCGTAATTGTAGTGTCAACGATGAATGATATGATAAAGTTTAATGATCATTGTTAATAACATGTGTAACCACAAAGGTTACATGCAGTATTATCCAATATGCATGTAAAATTAAATTCTGATATGAAAGAGCAACAAACCAGACAAAAGAATCTCCCTTTTAATACGATACCACTGACTCTTTCTGTCATGCTATTTCAGTAGCAGACAGTTGAAAATGTACTGCGGCTACATGGCATAAACAAATCAATAAATAGACAACAAAAGAGATCATTTGTTTCAACTTGTTGTATTCATATTGAAGGATAATACAGATTCTCTATTAAGGGAGAGACACAGTGCCTAAGCAAGATTGCTGCTTCCATTTGGAAAAGAATAGGTGATATATGTTAATGTGTGACACCTGAAATAAGTTAAATAAGCTTTTCCTCAGCACACTCTGTGACACTGAAAGTGAAAACCTACTCAGCCTGGTAACTGCCTTTAACGATTGATGTTTCTTGACGGCAATATCGGCTCTAGAGTTCTGATCAATCTCACTTGTGCAGACGCGGCTGACCCAATACTCGGTCTTTGGAATTATTCACCCAATGCAACCTCACCTCGCTGCTCCCCAAAACTCTCTGCTTCACTTTTATGTCACCAAAAGCTGAGAGCGGTGCCTATCTACCCCCAAACCGACAATGCCTTTTCTTTTGTGCAGCCCATTGTTAGAAATTGTGGCATTCCACATTTAGAATTGGCCAGCCAAAGTGCTGTTCGTGCTGTATCATTATCATGTCAGGACCGTTCCCGCATGTTCACAGCGGGCACCAACAGGGCCAAGTATTCATCCACACCTGCAGCCGACATTCTTCATTATCCCCAATGGCTTTTTCTTTCACCACCACGTCAAGGTAGCTTGGCTTTTGTCAAGTGCTGCAGGACACAAAAGACTTACTGGAGTCAGCTGCGACGTGTGCAATTGCGCATGACATTCATGTGCGCTAATCATTTTAATTGTGCCTTTTTGTGTAAAGTTCTAAGATAATTGTTTGCCAGGCTTAAGTGGTCATACTGTAATCAAAAATGTTCCGAATTACGGGCATCACAAACGGCGATATTAGCATCATATTAGGGTTAAGGGCTAGGTAACTGGAAGGTCCACCCACATAATGGTAGCAGTACAGGAATGTGTTTGTGTAGGCGGCTGTGCTGGCAGATCTGTACTGTGTGATGATGGTCAGATGTGTGGGTGTGGGGGAGGTCATGCTGACTGCTGATTGCCCAGATGGCATGCTTACCATAGGTGTGTACGATTGACAAATGCCACTTTCATTATAGCTCCTTTTCCTTCAACGCCCCCGATGATGTGATATCCATTTGGATGCCGTTATGGTTTATTATACTGGGTTTATTGGATTGTGCCTATTAAGTTGGTGTAGTATATTTTCATTAAGGGATATGAAGGGACTATGCAGTGCAGGCACCGGCCTGTCTTACTGCTGTCATTATTTCTGGCAATCTGCCTATTAAATCATGAGATACAGTATTGTGTTTGTATATTTGACATTTTGACTCAAGGTTAGTGCTGGAGAAAAAGCTCACGGACTGTCCAAAGTGAAAAGGTTTCATAATCTGGGGACTATAAATATCCGTAATAAATTCAATGCAGATCTTCACAAACGCCTCCTGTCACATGTCGTGGACGTGGTCCAACAGCCCCAGTGCATCCATACTAGTGTGAAATGAGGAAAAATGCATGCTCACGCACACCGCTCACACCTTCGCTGCTATCATCAAAGAGGAGCATGCTGCGTTTCGCTGCTTTGATATTCAGCAGAGTTCCAGATAGTCATCTGCGTATCAGGGAGGTCACATTGCGTGCTGACTCACTCATCCACTAAGTGGTGAGATCAAGGGTCTTTTTAATAATAGAGCCTCGTAGAAAGAGTTTGATGATCTCATGATGCAGTAAAGTTGTGTGTCCTCACCAACAGGCGGTGTGAATCTACAACGACGTCTAACAACTTTTAATGTATGCTAAAGACCTACTTTGATACAAACGCAGACTTCATGACTATAAAGATGATAAAGAGACACTCCTTACTCATATCTACACATCATTTAATTTATTTCACCCATGGCAACCATAATACATATCATGACTCCTATATAGGTTAAACTGGGCTTACTGGGCCCATAGCAAGCTGATTAACTCTCCACAATATAACGTTCTCTTTAAGGTACAAGGCTCACACTGTACCTCTATCAGCTTCCAAAAAATAACGCTCCTGCACAAGATTAGTGGCAAGCTCAGCTACTGTTTGACCATAAAAACAATGTCAAACTCTCAATTCATCACAGATTTAGAAACTATTGTGTGTGTCCTGGTTAAAGCATACACGAAGTAATTACTGATATAAAATGCCAATAGTTATTTGAGACCTTTGTTTGCACAGTGAACAACGGAGCTGCAGTATATTTCTCCTGTTCTAAATATTGCTGTTAGTAAATATGGACAAGGCCTCCGTTAATTAACTTGCCTCGCTAGAATATGTAGAATTAACCGTGAATGGCAGCCCTAATCTCACACATACATTCTCTCTCACACACACACACACACACACACACACACACACACACACACACACACACACACACACACACACACACACACACACACACACACACACACACACAGATGTTAGACTAAACTGTAAGTGAGAGGACTGAGGATTTAGCCTACTTTTCTTCCCAGTGCAGCTGGATGGATGTCGATGTATTTACATGCCTGCACACAAGCCTCCAGGGGGAGTTCCCTTAACAAGCATGGCATCACGTATTAGCTGGTTATCTTTGTGTAAAAGCATGTTACATGGAAGCGTGTGTGTGTGTGTGTGTGTGTCAGTGTGTCGCCAGTTTGCATGAAGGATGTTACACGTCACATTCATTTACAATCCACTGCACCGTCATGTGTTTAAGCATGAGGTCTATCCACTGATCGTGTGACAAATCTGCGCATTGTGTGGCCGCACCATTTATGAAACATCTCAACAAAAACACCCAGTGGAAGATGATTCACTCCCAGCTGGCCCGAGGCTGTTCAGCATGGTGGAGGGCCCAGATGGCAGCGAGAGGTGGCAGTCTATGTCTCTCACACTGAGTTCTTGCTAGGATCATCTGTGATCGCTGCAAATGAGAGCAAAGACACTCCAGATTCCAAAACACAAATGTACTCTTTGATATATTCAGCTGTTAAATATAAAGAATGTTAGGTGTTGGATGCATGCCAGCGGTAACTCTGTATTGATGGATAATTTACTCTTTGGTGTAAAAACAGTCTCAACCTGCTTCCCTTCTTTTATTTTGATTGAGGTGTCCTTGAATACCTTTCTATCAGGCACTGGTTGTCATGGTTGAATGAAAGTATTTGGATGTGAGGCAACGTGTCTTCTATATTTGGTCAGTTATGCATGAAAATATTTAAATTTCGGGATGATGGAGGCTTGGGTGGTATTACGGCATACCAGCCAATTTAAAAATCCTGATGGTATGACAAAAAAAAAAAAAAACACTAACGCTGACTAACATCTGGCTTTTGTCTTCAGTGGGAAAGATCACAATCGGCGTACCGGTGCGATGCAATGTGAAGCTTGTTGAAGTGAATATATAATAAATAAATTCAATGGGGATTTGGGCAATTATTATAATTTTATTTATGTACAAAACATACAATTAATAAGCTCTCCTCAAAGCCACCAGACTCCATTGACAGAAACAGTAATTTTACCTCGCTGATCGTCGCAAAACACACTTCATTCAAACCCGACAGAAACAAAATAAAACTCATCAAAACCGTCGTCTTTAGTCTGCCCACTGTTCCAACAAAGTTTGGAATGTCTCTGGTTTGAGAGTTTGAAAGAGAGACTGAATAATAACAGATAGAAAAGAGAAGTAAACACCGTAACATTTTCACTGTTTACTAACCGTGCATCTGGTGCTGGCCGGCCAGCGCATCCGTGACATCAAACATGACACACCAGGAAACAAAAAGCAGAAAGGTCAATGCAACATCACAGCATACTCGCAATGGGAAAGGAGTCCTATTTCTAGCAGGTTTTCCCATGTTTAATAAAAACCCTCATATATGCAGTATATAGACAAAGTGACAAGCCTCTCCTCTGAGTTTTGCTCAGCCCTGTCACGTACCGTTAAATACCATATACCCACGACGAAATGTCAGGAAGGTATGACAAAATAGATACCGCCCAAGCCTTGTGTAAGTCCTCAATGGGCTGCTCAGCTCTTCAGATTTAAAGTGGGAAGTGCCGTCAAGGGATCACCAAACTGCTACCGCCTCCATCGTCAGGACACTGTGTACAAGATTTCAAGACAAAGTGTCACCTAAACCCCCTTTCACTGGATTTGTCTTTATCTTGGTCTACACTGTTTTCTTTTTCCGTCCTACCTCAACACCACTCTCTGACTTATTTTTAAACTGTTTCATACAAAATGAGTCAACACTGACATTTTAAAAGCAAGGAAGGTGTAGTAAAACTTGTTTCAAAAGGTGAAACATGAAAGAAAACATCTTCTTTACTGAACTTTTGCAAAAAACTTTTCTGACCCTCTGATATGTTGTTTGGGCTCTTAACATACTGTAGCTTCCTTCTTTTATTTATTTTGCTCCACCTCATCCCCAAAATACTCTTCTTTTTCCCTTGCTGCTCTGCACCCAAGCAGCTCTAAGCAGACCAGGATATCTCCCTGAGCTCTTTTCTTTATTTACTCTAGTGAGTTACAAGCTGCAAACTGTTAATTTCCCTTCTTCTTCCTGTAACGTGCTCTCTCCAGCAGCGAGCTAATTCCCACCGTGATAAGCTATCAGGTCAGCAGCATCTGTGCACAACAGTCTTGTCTATACTGTAAGCCCATTACACAGCAGGTAGTAAAAAAAAGTAATGCAAGACTTGGTCGTGCATAGCTTGTCAGTTAACGCTATGCTGCCTGAAAATGTTCCCCATCTGTTGTTTCTGCCAATGCAAATTGTTTAAACAGGTGAATGTCTCAGAGAGTTCTACACACGGCGGCTGACTGTATGTCTTCAGATTCATAATCATGCTTCATCCTGGAAGCTGATATATGGTTCCCATTTCCTTGTCGTCAAACCCGCAGAGCAAATAATCTGTAGAGAGCTAAAGCCTGTTGCTACCCCATTGAAAACTGTATGAAATAGGGTCATCACTGTTTTCACCATCATATGTCACTTTACACTGTCTATCAGTGATAGGATCATTGTCATGGCTCAGCGTTTCTTCATATGCCCGTTCATCTGTTTAAACCGTGCTCTAGTATATTCAGTGTGCACGCTGCCAGCGAGTCATGACTAATATGAGCTAGGAGCCACCCAGAGTCCAGCTTTAGAGCATGTGGCCCATATTTGCATATTTTTCACCACCTGGTATGATATCCATCTCGGCACGGTGATGTTTGTCATTGGAGAATAAACCCTCTGATATTTCAGTGGCCTTTCCCGTAATCTTCAGTCGTGTGGGGGGCCTCAGAAGCTGGAAATGACAGGATGAAGATTCTCCCATATCTTTTCCTCTCACCCTAAGCGTGCCTATCTTAAAAGCCGTGTTGTCACACATTCAACCTTAAAGAAGGATCGTTCCCAAACACAGAGAGAAAATTCTTCCAATGTGGTGAAATACCGTGGTCAGAAATTCACAAACATTTATGTTTATTTTACATTTTTCGCACGACTTAATCTCAATCTTCTTTGCACAAGATCTACATTGTGTGCATGCACGTTATTATCTTGTGTGCTCAAGATAATAATCTGTGTACAAGTTTTTTATCTTGTGATAACTTGTGCACACACAATCATTTGTCCGCACTTGATTGGAATCTGGATTATTTGTGCTCACAAGATGATCGTTTATGGACACAAAATATAAAACATGTTGAGGGCTCTGTGGTAACTGCACTTGTTTCCCTTGTTTGAGGAACTTTATTAAAATGACATTATAGGCTAAGTAAACGATACAGAAGAAAGCAAATCACTCATGAAAAAAGATACTTGATTCTACCCACCAACCTTAAAGGGTAACTTAGGTATTTTTTATTTTAACTTGGACCCTATTTCCTCATGTTTTTGTGTCTAAGTGAATTGGTCCAGTATTGAGGCAGAACGTTGTAACCTGCAGCCATGAAACGAGCTGAGATGGCAAATGAGCAGCGTCAATGTAACGTTACTTCCAGTAAAAGTGTTTTTGGCTTCAATAAATACGTCATCCAGATTGTGGAAATCATCTAAATATCTTCTCTTCTCTTCTTAGATCTTTTAGATAACACTAAGATACCCTTTCTGTACTCCGACACTTGCGTTTCCACCATGGATGTATTCCACGTTTCCACCGTTGTCTTCCGGCAACACGTCACCTCACCAAATTTCAGATCGAGATTTCTCCTTGAGCGAGACTCTTTCCGTGATGTCAGATACTTATAATAACAATCAGAGCCTGTCATGGCAAAAACAAGCACTTTTAGTGGACGTAAATGACGGTGTCAGCTTGCCCCAATGGCACCATATTGCAGCTGCCATCTTCAGCGCTCTCCCGCTGGACCAATTTCAGAAATTGTTGTCCCCATTGGTCACTTAGATACAGAAACGTAGAAAATAGGGTCCAGGTTGAAACCTTTTAAGTAGAAAATGTGGAATTATATTGAAAAGTGGTGGAAAATTCTCACCTCATTGTCAGTTTTTTTTTCTCCATACTTCAAGACCGTAATATGAAGAAACTTATTTTCAGTGTTCCTTCCAATACCATAGCAAAATGTGTGAAAATAGTATTGGATGTGATTATACCGCGTGCACTGGGTCACCACAGAAAGCAGAGAGTTGAACCCTGCCTCTGGATTTTGTTTTGTTTGCGGAGGAATGACGAAAAGCCGACACGCAGCTGGAGAAAGATGTGGCACCAAATCCGATTGCTGCCCTCCATCACCAGTGGGACCTGGCTGTTAGATTGGCGTGCCACCCAGGCTCTGCCGAGTGCTCAGTCATCCGCCATCTCCAAATAGTGCAACAACACCGCCTCTCTCCAGAATCTGCTTTTGATGGATAAACACAATGTCATCATGTAAACACATCCTTCTCCTCCTTTGCATTTCAAAGCCCCTAGCAATACATCTCCACAGCCTGCTCATGTAAGAGGGGCTCTCCGCTCACCTTTGATTTGTGGCCATGTTGTTCTCTTTGGCCTGTCACCAGGAAGCAGTTGGAATGACTGATTGAACTTTGAAAGACTAACGTTCATGTCAGGCCGGGCAAATCAGGGCCACGGCAGAGAAAGTATTAAGGCTAACAGGGACCAGAGCGGGAAGTGCGCTCTGTGTTCACTGAATTCTTATTCTGCAGACAAATATCTGGCGGCATGTCAATTTCTTTGGACTGAGGAATAATTTTATTTTGCAGAGACTGAAGAAACTGCAACGGAATAAATAGCACATTTTGCGTGCACTCTTCTGCATCCTATTCTGTGATTTAGTCTCAAATTACAGCATTGGTTTGGTGCCAGCCAAGGCTTAGAAAGAGAATTCTCCTCTCCAGAGTGTTGCCCTGAGAGCAAGGGTTTCTCTTTTTCCCCCTCTTCCATTAGAGAGTATATCTGAATGGAGATACAGGCCTTGCCATTTGAGCATTAATAAGCCAGTTTTATAAACCCAGAGTGGTTTGCCTGCTGGAGAACCCCCACCCCTATTCCACCATCAAAAGCCCCCCCCCCACACTTCTTTCCCTGTCTCTCTCGTCATTTATCAAGCAGCACCATAGGCCTGTTTGGCTTAATAAGTCTGTTTGTCTTTGCACTTGCAGGGTTTGCTCCCCCTCAGCAGTCCTCCACAGCCGAAGTGGGAAAGGATACCTCAGGGGTCGTAGCTTTAATTAGACCCCACCACGGCAGACCTGTGTGAGACGGCAATGCTGGGTTTCTGTATTTGATTGCATTTGATTGCATGTTGTGAGCTTTCTCCACCAGGTTTGGAAAGCAGCCGTGAATGTAAAATCTAAACTCCTCTCCAAATTCAGTGTAATGAACCAGTGGATTTCATCACACAATGGCTGTGCCACGTCGCCTCCTTCGAGGGGCGCTCCTTTGAAGGACGAAGGAGGCTCTACAGAGGATTAGACATAGTGTCATTAGGAGTTCCAGCTCCTCAGCACTGACCTGAGGAACACAGATGTTAGACCAGTTGTGTCCTCACATTTTATTCCATTTAAAAACAAAAAGTGTTTGTTAGCCTAAAATATGTTTTGGTAGACTTCCTCCAAAATGTATTCTGCAGAACCATTTAGTAGTACATGAATGCAATTTTTGGGAGCTGGCGTTATTACTTTGAACAGAACAGCCCCTGAACTGGGACACAAGTCAATATTATGTCCTTTTAAAATGATCCAGTGGTTTCAGGTCATAATGAACATGACTTTAGATACTCACACCCATCTCATCTCTCATTTTGTCATAGCAACGTGGGACACTTATATATACCATAATCTGAGTTTTCCCAGCATGTTTTGCTGGTTTACCTCTTTGAAAATAGACTTCATTAGATACCAGCATTCTCAGTGTCTCATTATTTTCAGGGATCGTACGGTCATGAGAAACCTGGAAAAGTCATAGAATTTGAAAATAGCAATTTTATTTAATGACAAAGTAAATAAAGTTATGAAAATTCACTTCACAGTTATCTGCATAATAAAGTATATGTGGTTCAATTATGTTAATGTTCAGGCAGATCAGTTATGTCACTTAACATTACGTTGTTCTCTGTGTGGGGTAACCGCAGACTACCGTTAATTTGCACAATGCCAGGAAAATGCTGATTAATAATGTCCTCTCTTGGACAAGTAATTAAAAGGCATGGCTTGAGAAAGAACAGGATCCGGGGTGTACAATTGCATCCTGAGGATGCAATAGTCCACCAAAAGTTTAGTTTGTAATCTTGCTCTTATCTGTCCTGTATTTTCCCTTTGGTGGGATTTGATCAATAGTCTCCTTGTCAAGTGTCCATGTGTGGATGTAACAGATCCAAGCCTATTTATGTTTACTAAGATCAGTATTGACTCTGGCCGGGGGGTGGCTTCGCTCTCTTCTTCCTCTCTCTCACACAAACTGCTTCTCATATTTACTCTTTCTCCCACAAATGTTTCTGTTACAACTCAAGTAGTATCTCCCTCGCTGTGTTCTCTATCTCCTCCGTTAAGATGGAAACAACTTTGAGGTCCAGCCAGAATTTGTGTCAAGCTGTAATTATTGTTTTTCTGTCTGGTAAACATGAATGATGCGCAGAAAAAAATGATAGCCCAGCACTCATATTGGCTGGCAAAATGAAGGTAGAGTAGATTATGTCTCATCTTTAAGAGATGCACTTTAAAAAGAGAAACTTTCAGTGAACTCCAGACTCCATAAACATAAGCACATGTGTATTGTTAACCCTTAAAATGAACAAACCTTCTTAAGTGTTTATTTGTGCAGGGACAAGTAGGTAGCATGAACCAATCTCACACACAACAGCATTTATAACCTAGGCTAATTTGCAATGCCCGTCCCTTGATGTGTCTTTAAAATACATAAAACTCCCAGCGTGTTCTCATTTCCGAGGCGTAAAATATAGACGCTTTTTCACGCCGCTTGGCATACGTTATCACCACACAAGGCCTACATTAACACCAGTATGAGTCGCACTGGGCTCTCAATTAACAACAATGTAAACCCATCCGGCAAATGCTCATAGAAAGTGCGCCAGGAGTGTGGTGACGTATAGAGCAAAAGACACACAGCGAGGGTGAGAGGTGAGGTGGATGGGTCCAGCCAACACAAAGCTTTCATCCAGGAGACCGCTGTTCGTGTCCCGTGTGTTAAGTTTCACTTTCACTTTACAATCAGCTGTTTGTTTGTGTACCGCTTAAAATTACATAGTAATTAGTAATAGTAATTAGTAATTTTAAGCCCAACCATGTTGTTTTTTCCTAAACCTAACTAGGTGGTGTTGTTGCCTAAACCTTAACAAGTGTGTTTATTTAATTCACAACGTTAATCACGTGTTTACTGGGACCATAAAGTGACGCCGAGGGGCGTGACAAAGCCTCAGTATACAAAACAAATACACAAGAAACAATACAAAACTCAAAGTAAACAATAAATACGTACAAAACTCAAAATATAGACAAAACAATACAAAATACAACCTTAACAAAGAACTTATTTTAACCCAAACCATAATCTTACCCTAAACCTAACCAAGTCGTCATGGGGCCTAAACCTAACCAATCCTCAACCATAACATTGTCACATTATAAAACAGATTCATCTTTCAACAGTGAATTGTTTTAACAGGTTTGGAGCACACAGCCAAATGATGGAGGCGTCAGATCAAAACTGCTTCTATGTCTCGTTGTAGAGGGCATGAACAAACAACATATTCTACCATTTAATTTGGAGAACTTGTCGACCATTTGAACTCTAAAGTTTTCAGCTGATGTTTAGTCAAGGAGCTCTCTGACCCAGAGATTGACTGAGAAATATGCGAATGTAGGGCCCCAGAAAGGCTTAGTGAGGCCCTGCAGCAACCATATCTTCACAGTGTTTAATCTAGACAGCAGGTCAGATCTATGGCATCACACCTGAGGGGGTGGGCTGCCCTTATCTTTTTGTTTCCTCTCTTTGTTGTTTAGACTGATAAGACAGGTTTATTTTTATGTTTTTAACTGCTGCTTCAAAATATATACACAGGGGGTTGACCCAATAAAATGAACATCTGTATATAGTGCAAGCTTATTACAGAGTCATTATTTACTGCATCCATACCTAACCCTGCACATGTGTATCAAAGCAGCTCCCAAGTATCACACCTCATGTTCTCCATCACACAGCTCTGTGTTACTGACATCGATAGGAGAGCGCACAGAGGTTGAAGAGGGCAGCTGGATTTGAAAACTTGAGCTTTAATAAATTTCTGAGCACTGGGCAAACCATGATCTTTTCCGTCAACCTTACCAAGTAGTTTTATTTGATTTCACAACGTTAACCACATGTTTAAAACTGCGACCACACGTCCGTATGTGATGAGTTGGGAATGAGCGTTGAAAAGCTTAAAATGCGTAGACATGACAAGGAAAATGTCTTTAAAATTGGCGTGCTGTTTATACGCCTTCCCATGATATCATGCTGTCGGTCATGAAACTTTCTTTTTTTTTTTTTT
>CAKALG010024617.1:0-12067 GCA_916700815.1 Helicolenus hilgendorfi
GAACTTCCTCTGGGCCTGGAGCCGGGGTCTGAGAGGGAGGGAAACGAGAAAAGAGAAAGGAGAGAGTAAGTTACTGAAATGTATTATTTAATTACAGTTAAACACATCAGTGTCTACTCCACAGCGGTGGGCCGCCATGACAAAGAGACAGCCACGATAAAGTGAATGCATTTTATCAGATTTTATGTTCACATGGAAATGAGAAATACAGTAAGATGTAAGATGAATCACATTGATTTCAAAATAATCAAATACAACTATACATTAGGAAAAAACAGGAACAAGACTCAACTATATGACAAAACTGACTGTATGGCTGGACCGTGTATGGCCAGGTGTGAATTTGTGTCAGTGGTCATGTCTATGATGTTAAATCCAGCGGTCCGCCTTTCCATTTTGAAAGAGCGAGGACCAATGAGGAAACTCCAACACTCGGCCGACCAATCGTGTAACTTCATCACTCAGTGACAGACTTTTGCGGTTGTAGGGCTGGCCCTTTGCGGTCACATGCAGATACCACTATAATAGCAGAGCGTAGTTACAGTAGATTTTGTCTGCCCGGTGTGTGGAGATGATATCATTCATCCCTATAAATCTCAGCAAAAGACAAAGTAATCTGCGGCTGATTAAAGTCACACGCTTGCTCTTTTACTATGCACAAATGCACATACACACTCATCGTTTTCATTACTGTGGCCCGATGACGGCTATTGTCTCGCCGTAGAGTGGATCGCTGAAACAACTCCCCTGTAGTGAATTGATCACCTTCGCGTGTGTGTATTAGCACATTAAGTGAAGAGCGGCTGCGAGCCCATCATGGATGTGCAGATAGATCCACACTCACACAGTCATTCAGTGAGTGTTGGGTGTGTTTGCATGTAAATGTGTGTATTCACGAGTAACACACACGGGTAGTAGTTCTATTTTATTCCTGTTGAGCACTGAGTGAAAGATAATTAAGCTGCCGGAGAACAAAGTTTCTTCATTTCCCCGTCTTTCTTTTTACTTCCTTCTCACCTTTACGCCATTATATTTTCTCGTTCTCCCTCTAAGTTGCGCTCACTTTCCTCTGTGGTGCACAAAGCCTTTGAGATGTCTCTTTCTTGCTTGTCTCTTTATTTCACAGTGTGTGTCAGCGGAGGCGAGGGAAGGAGGAGAATATTAAAGAAGTGGTGTGTCTGAGAGAAGGCGATGGACTTACCTGTCACACCGCCTCCCTCACAACACACACACACCTGGGTGTGGACACTCACACACACACACACACACACACACACACACACACACACACACACACAGACACAAACCATAAAAGTCCCAGACTGTCAGGGGCCACATGAACCAGTAAGTGGCCTCAATCGATTAGTGCTGCTGTGTGTGTGTGTGAGAGTGACAGAGAGCTGTGATAGAAGCAATGTGATATCCTGGTATTATTTGTCAATTTGCCGTGGACCCGATTGAAGTAAGGGGAAGATAGGATCATGTCTGGAGAACACCCACAATGCATTTTGGTGCAGAGCCCCGATTACACTTCAAATCAGAGAACAGCGTGGTGTCAAAACGTGTCAATTTCCCGCCGTGACATGGCTGTACGCTCAATATGTGAGAAATTGAGAGATGATTGCGCTGCATTCGGACACGAGGTGTGAGGAAACTCAACAAACAACTGTTTGCACACGCCCAGTTTGTTTACAATCAAACACTCGGTAAACTAAAAGCCTATGGCCGCGATCAGCTCAGTCAATAGGACACAAAAGTGATCCGCGTTTACACAAATGGAATCGGCTTTGATTTTGAGTTTCCAGATGAATGTGGCAGTGAAAAGTTCAATCACTCATTTTACTGACTGGGAGATATCATAAGGCTGCCTTATTTCAACATTAACTTGAAAGCTAGGAGCGTAGAGGATGTACTGTTTTCCCATGGTACTACAGAACAAAGGACATGGCAACTCAATAGGCAGAACAACACAATGAGGACAGGTGTCACTTCACACAAGGCTGTGATTTACTTTACAAAATTAGGAGAAAAAAGTAAAAACACGGCACGTAAACTTATTAAGAATTGAGATACAAAGAATGGAAGAGAGACAGAAAAGAGAAAAACAAACTAACTAGGGAGGTAAAGGAAAGAAAGAGGAAAGGACGTGGAATAAGAATGGACATGACAAAGACAGAAATGATCAGAAAAATGATCAAAATGCAGTGAATGAACTGCTGAAAATCAAAAGCCATCCAAGGCCAGTTACCGGAGAAGAGCGTGACAAACAGCTAGAGAGACAAAGGATGAGAAAAGTGTGAGGTAAAGCACAATCCCCTTTGTTTCACACGTCCACATTGTGTCCGCTAGGCTGGCCTTTTGTTGTTGCCTGACTGGAGGGACTCGACGTGTACACAAACAAATGCAAACGATTCAACATGCACACACATGCAAAGACCCAAAACACATACTTATTACCCTCACATACCCAACTTCAATAACTTCCTCATGAAACATTTACTTCCTCTGTCTGCACGCACGTCATAATAAAAAACTCTGCTTCGGTTGTGACCACTAGGGATGGAGAGTGAGGGTCAGAGAGAAGTACGGAAAGGGACGAGGCCAAAGCCAGAAAGCGACATGAAGTGATGGAGAGAGGTTTGCGTGACTGCAACACTGGGAAAGATATAGTGTGTGAGAAGATAAGTGATGGAGAGGGGGAGGAAATACGACACACAATGAACACAGAGATAATGCAATCAGACTTAGGTAACTTTAACCACAGACATGCCACCACATCCATGTTGGCATTTCGACACTGTGCTCTTGTATAGACCGGCACACACACATACTATATATATACAGTAGAGTGTTTTACACATAAGCAGACAGTACTGTGAGTATTCCTCAGTGAAAATATTTCAGCGATGTATTAAATCAAATCCTTTTTGCATTTGATTGGAACGCTAAAAAGTGTGCGGGCTTAGAAATGTAGCACAATAGGGAGCCTCCACACACACCTCCATTGTCACCGCTAAAAGTTGCAGACTGATTGATTATAATTGGTTGGTACTAGCTCACATAAGCACATGCTATATTTTGTTTTACAGGAAGAAAAGAGGATTGGATTTTGATTTAAAAAATACACAGAAAAGGTTTTTTTGGTCATTTTTCTTTGCTTATATTGTTAAATAATTGCACAATATGACCGGGGATGTGATCTAAAAGGGTTTAAAAAAGGCATTTTCACTTGATCTAGACTTTAACACAATATGGAAATTCATGTTCTATAAGCTAAATACCTGAAAATTACAATAAAAAAGTTGACAACTTTAAGTGTTTAAGTGCATTCTTTGTATTCATCCACGGCCTTTCCTTTCTAATACATTTGACTGAAGACAGAAAAGCTCGCAGCATCAGTGTACATGTACGCTATGAGTACATGCGTGCTTGTAGACTTTAATGGGCCTTAAAAAGAACAACTGTTAGTTATACACATAAAAAAACTCTTTCTCCTTACTACACCAACATATCAATAGTAATTCTATATCAATAAGAATGCCTGCTTTACATAGACATTAGACCTGTATGTGGGCATGGCTGTGTAGCTGTTGCTATGCTTATCCACGGTTCCAATGTGCAGCCACCCAAACCCAAACGTCCCACCATCCCATAAATTTAATCGTCTGCAATTTAATATCGCAAACCAGGGGGGGAGCAATCACTGTAGACTAAGCTGCGCTATGAACGCTTTCTAAATAGTAAGCAGAGGAGATAGACGGAGCTCTCCATAAAAGCCTCTTTGGTAAGCTAAACCCTGGATGTTGTTTTATTGCTCCGGCCTTAGATGAATAGGATCCTATTTAAATACTTAAAAAGAGAGAGAGTGACTGAGAGGGAACAACCGACACATAAAAAACAGACGGGATGACATCAGAAATAAAACACAAGCAACTGTGCAAAAGAACAGGGACAGAGACAGATGAGCTAATAAAGCATCGTGCGTCCTACATCCTGTCTAGACAGTCAACCAGAGCCTTTTTAGACGGGCCTCAGGTTTTCCTGGGACGATCCTCTGCTATCTGTTACCTATTAACTAACAAGGGAGATATGCTGGGGGGGGGGGAGGGGTGGACAAAATACTCTATACGTACATTTCTCTACATATTATCAGTTGTCATCTTCTTTCTCTTTTGGTATGTTAACAGCCAAGATGAGGCTAATAAAAGGGTAATAAAAACAGATCTGCTTCACTGATGGTGTGATAATGAAGGGTGTGGTATGAATCCACATGTGCAGGGGAATGCATAAATAAAGCCCTAACACCTTACATTGCGAAAACTACAACTTCGGTAACAAGTAATTACTTTAATTAAAAGATGACAGAGAGCTCGCTTCCTTGGAAATAGTGCTCAGGTGGCAAAAACAGAATTACTGTTTTTATCGCAATTAAGGGCGTTGGGCAATTAGAGCATGAAAAACAATTATAGTAACACGTGTTTGACAAATTCCTCCGGATTCCTCTGAAAGGACGGATCGTCCCCAACGTTTTGCAAATATGTCAACGCTGAAGCACGTCTCTTTAGTTGTAAGAAATGAGGAGACAATCAAGCATCAGCACACACACACATACTCACTCCCACACACACTTCAGTGTTGAGGACCAGGTAAATATTGAGAAATCAGCACAGGAACAATTTGCAATGACTTGACTGTTTTTATAAGTGCTGCCACTGCGCTATGGGCTCAGTGGTAACCTGAGCCTCTGATTTAGCCCTCTGTCTGCCCAGAGGAGGGCTGCCGGTGTGTGTATGTAAGTCAGGGTACACTATGTTCCCAAGCGTGTTGAGCTATAGAATACACATTGGTGCAGTGCCACGGTAGGTAAGTGAGGCTTACGTAAGAAAAAATTAAGACTGATTGTCCTGATTGAAGGAGAATGAGAGGAGGGCCGGAGAGACGCCGGGGAGGGGAAAGAGGCAACCGAGATCCGATAGCGGAAGAAAAAGCAAAGAGATTACAGCAGGATGTCCCCATTCATCCCTTTCTAATCCACCTTTCATCCATCCCTTCCTCCCTCCATCCTTTCCTGCTACCCCCCCAGCCATCTACCCCCTTCAAAGGCCTGCTCTAATGTCTAATATTACACATGCCACCGTAGCTGCTGGAGCATTGATTATCTCTGGGAGAGACAGAGTGAGAAAATTTGACGATCCTGTCAGCCGGCGATCCCGTGAAAGAAGGCGGAAAAGGAGCGAAGAAGAAAGGGAGCGGATAAAGAGCCATTTGTGATTTCCCTCTAACACATGAAATGAAGTAAGATGAAAAATGGGAAGGAGGTGGTGATGAAGGGACACGGGGACAAAGAGAAAGATGAGCTACAGCTACGTTAATGCATTTTTAGTCAGCCAAAGCCAGACCACCGTGTGCTCAGGCAGCACAGTTGAGGACAGTTGATATAGATCACACTCATGCACATGGACATTGTCAATCAAAGACTTCTAGCTCTCTTCTATAGGGTAGATGCTAGAATGAACCCACTGAACGTAAGGTAGACTCACTGCACCAAAAACTATCTTGACCACAACCATTCGAGGTCAATGCCTAACCTTGACCATCTCACCAGCAAATCAAGGGTTACATCTAGCCCAACGACTAGGGCTCGGTATCGGTACTTTTAAAGGTATCGACTGAAACAACCCAGTACTAAGTAGTATCAACACTTCTCCAGTCAAACGATACCTGCAATCAATCCTTTTTGTGCCCAGATCTGGAAAAGAAAGACCATCTGGTCACAAAGTGTCCTTTGATTTATTGCGATGTGAGCCGGCGGTGCTAACAATGGCAACAAGTGCAGACAGAACTACCACTTGACCTGGGGGAGGAACTGGAAGGTGGCCGTTTCCGCAACAAAACGGTCCCGCAACCGTGGTTCGGAGGATGGCGTTATCATCGGTAACTGTTGTATGAGCGCTGTGCAGTGCGGCGGCGATTAGCTAACCAGTGGGGCACAAACATACCCTCCATTCACATTATGTGTATCGAATGAAGTACTCTCTTCGGTATCACTTTAAGGGTACTGGTATTGGTACTGGCATCGTAATTTCTTAAACGATACCCAGCCCTACCAACGACCCATCCTAACCTTAAACATCTTCGCATACAAACAACATTCGGTGGGTACATTCTAGCGTCTACCCTTCTTCTTCAGCCTCCATCTTATCAACACCTTTCCAGTGATGGCCATTTCCATGGGAACTGCCGTGATGGCAGGACTTCTCCATGTGGTCATCTCGATTTATGCTACGAGGGCGTTGGCAAGCGTCCACCCTGCTGAAGTGTCACTGAGCAAGACTCTTGTCTATACACACTACCCTACCACAGGGAGGTTGATCAGTAACTGATCGTCATCTCTGACCTCTCCCGGTGGAGGGAAGCCAGCAAAAACAGAACTTATCCTTCACACTCAGTCAATAACTCAAACACCGGCAGTGTAGGAGGAGAGTATCACAAATAGAAACTTCCAACCCCAACTGTCTCCTCGAACTGTTTACTGTCAGCCAGAGCACATCGTGCAGGGTGCAGACTGCAAGAAACTAGATGACTAAGCACATGTGTGTGTTTGTGTATACAGAGCTGACAACAGCTGATTTATTAAACCGCATATCAACTCATTTGTGAATAAAACACTTATAGATGCAAAGGAAAATGCTTTAAATGCCAATTAGGCAGGACTGATTGTTGAAAAAGCAAGTCTCCCACGCTTGTTTGATTTATTGAATAAGCTGTTGGCTCAGCATCTTTCAATTCTTTACGTACATTAAATATTGATGACTGGAGTCCAATATGTACAAGTACAAGCAATAGTACAGGGAGGGGACAAACAGAGCGATACAAACGCTGTCGAGACTCGACTTTATGGATGACTCGGGTTTTAAATGCTCAAGCTTGAGAAAACATTTGTATTTGGCATTTGTCTCACTGGGTGAAATCTAGCTTGAAACGAACGAAAGGAACCAACACCAGACAGGAAACCTGTTTCTGATTCTAAAGTTAGACGTGAAGCCTGATACCCAGGTTTTAATTTAATGTGAAGCCACATCCTTTGATTATATGGTCATTTAAAGCCATATTCTAATTTTAGTTTTCCATTTTCACCAAATATAGCATCACATCTCACTAAATCCTTTAATGAATTACTGGATAGAATGGCACGCTGAATGACTGAGCACCTCAACATGAGAGGGCATTTAATGACGTGCGAGTCTGTGGTCCTGAGGTCATATACTGTACACTGTGTCCCTTGTAGACGATGCCCTGGGTCCTCCACAGTGGAGCCTTGGCTGTTATGTGTGTCAGTCGCTGTGTGGTTTGGTTTCAGACCTTTGCTGCACCACTGCAACCTGATATTTGGATAAGGCTGGCAAGTGGAACATGAGCTAGTAGTCCCTGTGTCGATTTGTGCAAAATGTGTCCGCCTTTGACTTTTAAAGCACTCTGCAGCATTTAATACTGTGAAGTTCTTTGGATGCGAGCCGTAGCCACCGATGCCAAAATTTGAGTATTAGTGTAATTGGAAAATAATTGCGTATCTTAATTGCATCCATTCCACAGCTCCACACATACCACTAGAAAGAGAATGAGAACAAGACAAACCAATAGAAAGAAAGAGAGAGAAAAAACACAATTAATAAGTATGAATGTGTGCCAGGCCAGAAAAAAAGCGAGTAAAACAGCTTAACAATTAGTCTCTGCATTTTAACCTATGAGACTGTCAAAAGAGACAGCAAACTGACGAAAACAATAGACAAAAAACAAAGAACGGTTTCAGGTATTCAGTAAATATATCCATCCCACTAGCTCAAACTATGCCAGACATTCAAAATCTGCCTACTATTTTGCAGAGATATGGCGCATCCGAATCAAGAGGAGTCTTCAGCTTGTCCACAGAGTGTCCCACGGTTTGATAGATGTTGGCATGAGGCTGGGCTCGAGTCAGACTTTGTGCTCCCTCCCATGGTAAAGGTTATTGTGTGAGGAGAAGAGCACTGATCCAGAGTCTGTACCTTAGGGGCTGTATTAATTGGCTCCAGATGGCCCACATGGTCCTGATAAAAGACTACCTCGCTGCAGCTGGCTCTGTGAGAGTGTGCTCATGTGTGTGTGTGTGTGTGTGTGTGTGCCTGAGTCCATTTTGTCCAAATCGGAGCAACATGAATGCACATGTTTATGTACATAAGAGTGAAATTGAATGTTTGAATGTTTATGCGCAGGGATTGTGCTTCACAAAATGTGTATGTCTTTAATCAATGTCTCTATCTATATTTATTTCTGTGTGTGTGTTGTCTGGCAGTCTGACTCTGCTCAGATCGAATTCATCAGCAGATAAAAGAGTGAAAAGAAAGTGTGTATGCGCAATGATCACACTGTAATTGACACCATGTGTATGAGTGAATATGAGCATTAAAGCATGTGTAAGAAAGAGACAAAGCGCCAAGGCTACTGCGTTTCTGCATAGATACCACACTTATCTTGTATTGCATTTAACTGTTAATTCACTGACTTCACTGTATACCTTTTAGTTTGGCTCATTAAAGAGCTCGAAATCTGTGTAAGAATGAAGAACATGAATCAGCTGGCCTTTACAGATGTTACTTCTTAGCCTGCAAGGAGCAACTACCAAGGTTAAAAGTGCATAATGAAATGATTTATTCAACTTGAGCGTGCAATGCCTTTTTTTATTTTTGTAAAAGACTACACTGACCACACACATCTTCCATTTAGGGTTTGTGTTGGGGAAACTAAACAGTTGTAACTGAACACTCATCTTACTCAAAGTGTTTATTGCTTTTCCGTCTCCATGTATTTAGGAGAGGGATGGCACTGGAGTGAACTGACCCACTGACCTCGTGACCTTCACATATGCAAACAGCCCCTGTATTGACCCCAGTCACATATACACAGTGAGCATGTGCACACCAAACGCAAATAAACACCATCATTAGTCATTGAGCCAAGGTTGCTGAGAGGACAAATATGCACACAGAAGTCAACTTATTACTCACTATATTGGACCGAAAAGTACAGACAGTAGTCCACTGGAACAGGCTTTGATAACCATGATAGTAATAGATATGTAAGGAAAAAACGCCCTTTGAAGTGTCCACAAACTGGAATTAAGTGCCTGATTGTGGACACCTCGAAGGGCATTATCCCACTTATACCATGGACATTTGCCAAAGAAATAAAATTATAAATAATAATAATAAAAATTGAACAAGCCATAACTCTGTTTCCCTGGTAACGCCTGAGGGTTTGCTAATACCTGGAACAATCATTACCATCCCATAAGGTTCTCATGCAATGGAAACGTTGTTCACTACTCCAGTAAATAGGACGAACCTAAGATACGACTAGGCAACGGGAGATATTTCTAGTCCGCTCAGCTCATAGAACCCTTTGGCTCAGCTACGAGCCAGAAAGCTAACGCTATGCTAGCAAGATTCAATAACATTACGTATGGTTGACAAACAGTAAATATAATTTGACGGTACAGACTAGCTAGCAAACCAGCCATGTCATTGTCCCCCAAATCAATATTGACATTTTCAAGAAATCTTGATTAGCATTACGCTAGCATAAAGAAACATTATGCTAGCAAGATTCAAAGTCAATAACGTTGCGTACGGTATGTTTAACCACAAGACTAGCTAGCTATCCATACATGTCATCGTTCCCAAATCAATATCAAGATTTTCCCGAAATCTGTTAACGTTAGCATAAAGCTAACGTTAAATAACAGTAAATTTAACTTGACAATATATTTAACAACAATCTAGCTAGCTATCCAGCCATGTCATTGTCCCAAAATCAATATCAAAAGTAGCGGGTTGAATAATGTGATACAGTATCAGTAGCATTAAATTCAGAGGGGCATTTTAACTAACATTACACTCAGTGTTATAAATAAGGTATTCAGATTTTTTTGTAGCCAGCACATTAATTTAAACCTGAACCCACAGTTTCACTGGAACTACTCAGTAGAGGTCCATTATAAGGAATAAATGGACAACCTGCAGTGAATCAGAATGGAGTATTCAAGCAGAACATGGTATACACTACAGTATTTCTGTATATATTGTCAGCATATGGTTTTTACGCTCAACTGCTTTGTGTTGACATTAAGATAAATGTGAGGGTGTTATTCAGATGTGCGTGTGTCTCTGTCCCAGTTCAGCTGTGACAGCTATGTGCTTCAAGCAGTCACAATAAGGCTAATATTCATTTGAGATAAAAGATATAGCAGGGCCCTGTGTGCATATTTAAATATAACCTTGGCTTTTCAGTCGCCCCCCTCTTTTTTTTTTTAACTGAATGAAACGATGAGAGGGGAGATGGCCTGATAGGCAGATGTGGAGAGAAAAGACATCTTGACAATAGATCAAGCTTAGCTGTATCTCTGTGAATATATAAATGCTATATTAGGTCAGGTGGAAGTCAGCCAGTGTCCCCCTTTGTCACCTTAAAAATGCTAATGTACAAAAGTGGTGCGGCACTCAACCTAAACGCCACTAAAATAACTTCAAAAACACCGATAGCGCTTTGCCCAGATGTAGCCAGAGGCTTTGAATTTGTAGCGGATTACATGGCAGAAAATATAGAATCCAAATCCTGCTCTGCTTCCTTTACCGTCATGGCCAGAAAGGAAAGACCGCACCTAAATGTAGGCTTTGTTAGCAGTCAAGGTCCACTGCTCAGGGCTATTTACCACCCCCCATCCCTTCACAACACATGCTGAACTCCAACCCTTTGACCTCTGACCTTGCAGTCCTTCTTAGTCACCCCTGGGAGTAACCGAGCTGACCACAGCCAGATTAGGTCAATAAACATCAGAGACGGTTCTGTATGTGCTCAGCAATCAGTCTAATTAAGCCCGAGTCCCGTATGTAGACCTTCAGAGACCTTGAGTGGACTTGAGGCCTTGGGGCTAGAAACACAGGAGACTGGCTCACACAAAAGATCTGAGACAAGAGGAATATAGAGGGGCTCAAATAAGATAAATATAGGTGCGTAAACTGAATAGTCTACTGTTTGCAATGCAGATTTTTCTGTTATTTTCATGATGATCTTTGTATTCTGTGGTGCAGCTATTAGAAGAAGCATGGTGCTCTAAGCACCAAATACACAAACACACATACACTGCTCCAGACTGATCAATCTGTCACCGGTGCGTTTCCAATTTACAGAAGATTCGCTGGTTGAGATGACAAAACTGACCCTTCCAATGGGTCACTGCTCTCTGCTTTTGAAACGTTTTTCTTTTCACACACAACTTCCAACTCGGCTCTGGCTTTAATAGCACACTAAGGTGTATTTTTGCTTTCCTTTGGCTTCTTCCAGCTACCTTTAAAAATAATTCCTTCTGGCTTTTACTGGAGCTCAAAACTTGACAAGGTTATGCTTCTTATTGAGACGTGTCTCAAAATGGGATATTTTTATGAAAGCATATTCTGATTCTAATATACTGACACAGTATTCTAACTATAAAGCAAGGAATCTCCGTCTGTCCTTCTGTGTGTCATTCACATATCTCGAGAACCGCTCATCCGATCTACTTCATACTTGGCAGGTGTATTGCTCAGGATCTAAGGGAGTGCAGTGTTGAATGTGGTGCAATTTGGCCAGATGGTGGCGCTATAACGCACTTTACCTGTGTTTGGCCTGTAACTTTTGAACCGTAAGTCTCAGAAACAGAAAAAAGATATTTATTGGATGGTTGATGGCCCTCAAAGTTAGCTCAAATGCTGTGGGCAGAAAAAATGTCACATCTCCTGAACGCTTGGTGCTAATGCGACCACATAGACATGTGATATGTTACATATGATGTCGGAGTAACCATGGCAAATTTGGTGCCATTTGGCCAATATCTGGCGCTGTAGCAGCATCATCTAAACTACGAAGGAAGTATTCTCTGTCTGTCTGTCTGTCTGTCTGTATATGTATGTATGACTGCCTTTATCTCGAGAACTGTTCATCCAATCATCTTCACACTTGGCGGGTACAAGCAGCCATACCACAGTTCTCGACA